>CM053030.1:340875278-340957485 GCA_028564925.1 Lithobates sylvaticus | reverse complement strand
TAATGGCAAGCATAGTCACCTCCTAGTCCAAAAATATGTAGTTTGAGTTAAACAAACAGATTTTTTAAAGAGATGTAAACTGATTGGTATTAGTCGTTGTTCAAATCAGAGTGATTCATATGAACTCAGAGAGTTAGAAAAAAGGGGGGGGGGGGTACAATTAGTCCCAACCACACAATACCATAATGGCTGAAAGGAAGAAAGGTCATAGAGTCATAGTCTGTAGGGGCCACCAGATAAAAAAATTCCCGGGATATCCTATTCTCCATTGACAGGAAGTGAAGATCCGGGGGCCAATACACTTCATAACACATTTTCATATTTTTCATATTTTTAGTGTAGCTTACTATACAAAAATCCTTCTAGAATGGTAGATGTTCTAAGTATGACATTTTCAGTATGTCAGTGAGTTATAAGACTCTTGTATTAGCATCATATAGTTATTTCAGAGCATGATTATCTAAAGGTGTTCAGATCAGGATTTGTTTATAAATGCATTAATGTCCCATTCTATATTGAGGCCATGGGGCGAGTAACTCTTCAAGGAATATATCCAAAAGGTCTCTAGTTTGGACACGCCCCTAATGTTTGATTCGCCCCTCCAGTTGGGGACAAATCTATCAATGATTTGAAACTTTGTCCCTGTCAGGTTCCTGTTGTGATATAACCGATAATGTTTGGGGACATTATGATCAGTGCGGCCCTTTTTGATACCTGCAATGTGTTCATTGCACCTCACGGCAAACGTACGGATGGTTCTACCAACGTATTGTTTGCCGCAAGGGCAGGTGATGAGGTACACAACGTGTCGGGTTTGGCAGGTTAGAAAATGTTTCATATTAAATTCTTGGCCTGTCACACTTGATGTAAACGTTTCAGTTTTTTTCCTCCCATAGACATTATGTGAACACACGTTACACCTACGGCAGGGGAAAAAACCCTTCATGTTATGAAAAAATGAGGGAACAATAGGTGGATCGGATACACTAGGAGCTATCCGACCACCTAGAGAGGGGGCCCCTCTATAGATCACTCCTGCTTTCTCTGGGAGGAGGGGGCCTAGGATTCTGTCATTTTTGAGGACACTCCAATGTTTTGAAATGATTCCTTTTATCTGTCTGTGTTGGACAGAGAATGAGGTCAAGAGTGACCAATTGTGTTGTGATTCTTGTGTTTTTTTAGGAGCATCCTTGATCAGTTCTTCTCTATTGAGTGAAGCCACTATCTCAATATCCCTATTTATACCCTGTGCATCATATCCTTTATCCAAGAATCTATTTTTTATGGTCTCGGCTTGTGAGAAGAAATCTGTTAGGTTGGAACAGTTCCTCCTAATTCTGGTGAGTTGGCTCCGAGGTATGGACTTAAGCCAAGACGAATGATGGCAACTGTCTATTGGGATATACCCATTGCGATCTGTCGCTTTAAAAAATGTTTTTGTGACCAAATGGCCATCCAGAACCGATATTTCCAAGTCCAGGAAATGGATTGTCGAAGTGCTAACTTCGTAGGTTAATTTAATGCCCCGCTGGTTGTCATTCAGAAAAAGCATGAACTTATCCAAAGAGTCCTTATCTCCCTTCCATAGGAGGAGGATGTCGTCTATATATCTTGCCCAGAGGGCTATCTGAGGCAGCCCCTGGGCATAGACGACATCCTCCTCCCATTTGGCCATGAAGATATTTGCCAGGCTGGGGGCAAATTTTGCCCCCATGGCTACACCCTTTTCTTGGAGATAAAAATCTCCATTGAACCAAAAGTAGTTAGACCTGGTGGCGAACCGCAACAGGTCCATAATGAACCTCTTTTGTGTCCCTGGGATGGCTCCATTCCTCGCTAGAAAAAGGTCGACTGCTGCCAAACCCAGCGAATGGGGTATACTGGTGTATAGTGCTGTGACATCAGCCGTTACAAGTAGGAGGTCTTCACTGTATTGTACCTGTTGGAGCCTTGCAATAGTGTCTTTGGTATCTCTCAAATACGACGGTATAGTTTTCACCATCGGCTGTAGGTGGTGGTCGATATATTTACCTATGCGGGCAGTGATAGAATCTATCCCGCTAATGATCGGGCGGCCAGGGGGATTCGTAATGCTTTTATGGACCTTGGGAAGGTAGTAAATCACTGGTATCCTCGGGACAGTAGGGATTAGGAATTGTTTCTCTTTCCTATCTAATATGCCCATATTGTACCCTGTGTCTATCAAGTCTACAAGTGTTTTTTTGTAAGATGTAGTGGGATTCCTAGGTATAAGAGAATAGGTTTCTCTATCGCTTAAAATCCTCATCATCTCCGAGTTATAGTCTACCTTATCCAGGACGACTATCCCTCCGCCCTTATCCGCAGGGCGGATGATGAGGTCTTTCCTTTCACAGAGGAGTTTAAGGCCCATTTTCAAGTTGGGATCAGTGAACACTTTTTTAGGAGGTAGTTTATCTAGGTCATTCAAGACCAGATCTCTGAATACTTTTATTGATGGGGCAACTGGAACGGGGGGGTTGAACAATGAGGGGTTGGAGAGACCTGTATGGACAGTATGACTCTGGGTCTCACCTCTGTGTGCCACACAGGGGTTTGACGCAAAATATCTTTTTATGTTCATCTTCCTAATAAACTTTTGAACGTCTATAAAAGTGGCAAATTTATTTAATTTTTTTGGGGGTGCATATTTCAGACCTTTGTTTAGCACAAGTTGTTCTGATGAAGATAGCGTGGTTTTGCTTAGATTAAATATACCCGTGTTGGTCAAACTCGCTTTCTTTTTCCTGGCATGCCGCCCCCCTCTGGTGCCCCGTTTGTTTCTTGGTTTGGTTTGCGGGTTTCCTGTGTTCTGGGAAAACCCCCCGCATAGGGAGGCCTTGAGTGATTATAGTTAAACGGTGATCTATTATAATAGTGCTCATCCCTTTCAGGGTGGGCATATTGTGAGTAGTAATTATCACCATGTCTGTTTTCTTTGAGTGGCGAAAATCTGTTCTGGGTACGTACAGGGGTTCTTGGTGTATAATGGTCATAGTATTCATTTTGACTGTATCTGTTTCTCTGGGGTGACAAGTCTTGTCTATATTGTTGTTGGTAATAAGTATTATCTCTATTATCCCGATTTCCCCTACCTCTCCCCCTATTCCCCTTACCCCTGCCTCCATTGTTGGTGGCTTCCCTTCTAGATTCAGTTGGGTAAGGGCTCTTAAACCTAGTGGTTGGTGTTTGAGGGTTGGGGGGGTAGTAGGATTGTTGTACAGCATTAGAGTATTGTACATTTCTCGGGTTCTGATATTGGGAACCCGATGTTCTCTGGGTGATCTGCCCTGAACTTTCCATAGGGGTTTCTACTGCTTCTAAAGGGATGGGGGGAGTATCCTTATTTTGCCAGCTAAATACATTGCCGTTCTTATAGTCGTTTACATCTCTGGTGTATTTCTTTTGTTTCTTGATTCTTTGTTCTCTTTCTTCCTTTTCTAAATGGTTTTTTAGATTCGATGATAGTGTAGTATACTCTGAAGTGGATTTATGGGGTGCAAGTTTATCCTTAATTTCTCTGATTTCCTTATCTATAGTAGTTTTTCTGATCTTTTTCTTTTCGGTGAGGAACCTCAAAAAAGCAATCCCTGCTTCATTGAAGTAATGAAACCATATTTCGGGTTCCGAATCTCCCTGTTGTGGATATATGTTCCACCTTAGTCCTCTAGGTACCATGTTGTCTTTAGCATATTGCTCTAGGAAGGCTATGTCCCATTCAAGATGTAACTCTGATACCATAAGGTTTTTGAGACGCATAAATAGGCCACCTATCTCAGTGTCTGTGTTTAGCGTGGTAAACACACCCTCTATATTAAAAGAGCGACTAGAGCGGTATTCAAATACGTCCATCCTGGGGTGGAACTCAAAATTCAATTAAAGAGATCCCGGCTACAGGTTGTAACCAAATGTGAGTAACTAACACACCAAGTGTCACTACTAAAGTGCTAGGACAAGTGGAATTACTGTGATACAAATGAGGAAGGGAGTGGTGAAACTCCTATTACTCTAGTGTTCCATTCATATTACTTTATAAAAAATAATATAAAAAGACTTAAACAATATAGAAGGGGGGCAAAAGGCCAAGACAAGTGAAAGATAAAAAAGGGTAGTAGAACTGTTTAGTTCTAAATGGTGAGGCTGCAAATATTTGTGTCTATAGTGAGTCAAAAAAATGGTGGGGTAATATTGCGCCAAACAAACATGAGGTAATAGCTGCTAGCACAACAATCAGACGTAAATTGCAAAGAAAATATATATATATAAGTGCAGCGCTGAAGTAGATAAACAAGTGTCCCTGATTTTCACATGAGGTCCCGCTGGGGTAAAACAGCCTGTGGGAACTCTTGTGAGCCAGGAGTATAATAGTTAACCCTATAAGTGAGGGTGCCAGCTAGATTCCTCTGCTGGTATGTGTTCAGATAGAAGTGTTTGAAGATTGCATGGAATAATACAAATAAAATTGTAACACAATAATAAATGTGCAAATTGTGTCATGTGAGAGAAGGAGGGGGGGGGGGCGGGGGGGGGGGGGGGGGGGGGATAATGGTAGATATTTATACCCCTATTCCCCGTGGGCAGAGGACAAGTCAACCCCAGATTACAGCAAATTCCTATTCGGTCTCCTTCAGGAGTCACAGCTTTGTATAGCACAAACTACAAGGAAATATAACCACAGCTCTCTAGGAGATGTAAAAATTATAACAAATGGAGAAGGGAACAAACTAACGCTGACCCTCAGGCAGATGTAGTATACACTCTCATAGATGGGGGCAAACACCGCTATACAGTGGGCAGCGAGGCTAAACCAAACAAATGATATATAGCTTGTCTGACCATACAATCACAACTGTGAACAAGAAAGAAATGGGAGATAATAGTCCACGGTGCTACCATGTAAATAGGCCCCTTCAGCACATGCCTATATCCACCATATATTCGGGAAGCAGTCCACCCAAACAACAATATGCAAAAAGTCCTGTTAATAGGGATGGGATAACAAAGAAAAGACCAAAAAAAACCACAACAGTTCAATCTGTAGTGTCTTCACTAGGTGTAGGCATATCACTGGAGGTATTCAGGATGTACAGTCGGTTTAACAAGCTCTAAAGAAAAACGGTGAAGGTGGGTACTCTTACCAGAGCTGGTGGACTCACCCCTCTCAGGGTGAGTCGGCAAGGCTTGTACCGGATATACCGGGTAGATGATGGATCTGCGGCGATCTGCTGGATCTCACTGGACCGTTCCTCCAGATGTCAGTACAGTCGCTTACCTGTAGCTTTAGCCGGATTTTTTTAAAAAGTAAGCAGTGGTAATGGCTTCTCTGGGGGATCCTTATCAACAGCAGCTCAAATAGAGGAGGAAACAGAGACAGAGAAGCAACTCCTCATAGTGTGAAACCAATTTCCCAATTGGTATTTATTGGATAAAACGGTATTAAAAACATTTGCGCAAAAAAATTAAAATGTGGCTTCGGTAGACATCAAACCCTACATGTTTCGCCTACTGTAGGCTTCAACTGGGGTATATGTCTACCGGCCACCTGTCTACAATATATATACCTTTGTGTGAGAGTTCAGAGTGACAACAGCTGGGTCTTGGAGCACGGATCCTCACTTCCGGTATCGGCAGCGTGCGTTCCACGCTCAAACTAGTCTAGGGCCAAGATGATGTCATCTAAAAGCATCCGAGGACCAAGCCTCATTCTCAGATCGCTACATGGCCAATCAGCAACAGGTTGTAATAATCGACCTATGGGTGTCTAAATATGGCTGGGAGTGGCTTGCAACCCTGAGCCAATGCGCGAGAGACACGCCATGAGGGGAGGGGGAGTCACTTCCCTATAGGCATCACTGAGAGTATATGGATGGTGGATCCGGTCATCAGTCCCAATGCGCATGCGCGCGCGCACGTCAGATAGAAGCGGCCGGGAGAGGAGACGCAAACAGACTCGATACTACACCCGATCGCGCATGCGCGGGTGTCCGGAGAAGGTAGTCATAGGGACTAACATACAATGCGGTAGAGAACAGACACGCCCCTATGGGAGGTATCTCTACGTTTCAATAGCATAGCCTGTTGCGCTTACATGCACAGAAGTAAACCGCAGAGCTGTAAGAAACCGTGGGAGAGGGGAAGAATTAAGTCCTGACCTGACTTGTCAGATAACTTCCTCATCTCTACTATCATCGTGATCACATATTGTTAATGGCAGGCATGATAACCTCCTGGTCCAAAGATATGCAATTTGGGTTGAACAAACATGTTTTTAAAAAAATGTATACTGATTGGTATTGGTCATTGTTCAAAACAACCAGAGTGATTCATATGAACTCAGAACATTGAATAAAAGGGGGGGGGGAAGGTGGGGGGGGGGGGTTTCGGATACAGTTAGTCTCAACCACACAATGCCATAGTGGCTGAGAAAAAGAAAGGTCAAAAGGTCATGGTATGTACGAGCCAGCAGATAAAAAAATCCCCATGATGACCTATTCTCCATTAACAGGAAGTGAAGATCCGGGGGCCAGTACAATTCATAACATGTTTTCATATTTTTCATATTTCTAGCGTAGCTTGCTGTACAAAAAAAACTTTCTAAAATGATAGATGTCCTAAGTATAACATTTTCAGTGTGTCAGTGAGTTATAAGGCTCTTATAATAACATCATATAATTATTTCAGAGCATGATAATCTAAAGGTATTCAGATCAGGATTTGTTTATAAAAGCATTGATGTCCCATTCTATATTGAGGCCATGGGGCGAGTAACTCTTCAAAGAATATATCCAAAAGGTCTCTAATTTGGACACGCCCCTAATGTTTGATTCGCCCCTCCAATTGGGGACAAATCGATCAATAATTTGAAACTTTGTTCCTGTCAGGTTCCTGTTGTGATATAACCGATAGTGTTTAGGGACATTATGATCAATGCGGCCCTTTTTGATGCCTGCAATATGTTCATTGCACCTCACGGCAAACGTACGAATGGTTCTGCCAACGTATTGTTTCCCGCAAGGGCAAGTGATGAGGTACACAACGTGTCGGGTTTGGCAGGTTAGAAAATGTTTCATATTAAATTCTTGGCCTGTCACACTTGATGTGAACGTTTCAGTTTTTTTCCTCCCATAGACATTATGTAAACACACGTTACACCTACGGCAGGGGAAAAAACCCTTCATGTTATGAAAAAATGAGGGGACAATAGGGGGATCGGATACACTGGGAGCTATCCGACCACCTAGAGAGGGGGCCCCTCTATAGATCACTCCTGCTTTCTCTGGGAGGAGGGGGCCTAGGATTCTATCATTTTGAAGGACACTCCAGTGTTTTGAAATAATCCCTTTTATCTGTCTGTGTTGGACAGAGAATGAGGTCAAGAATGACCAATTGTGTTGTGATTCTTGTGTTTTTTTAGGAGCATCCTTAATCAGTTCTTCTCTGTTAAGTGAAGCCACTATCTCAGTATCCCTGTTTATACCCTGTGAATCATATCCTTTGTCCAAGAATCTATTTTTTATGGTCTCGGCTTGTGAGAAGAAATCTGTTAGGTTAGAACAGTTCCTCCTAATTCTGGTAAGTTGGCTCCGAGGTATGGACTTAAGCCAAGACGAATGATGGCAACTGTCTATTGGGATATACCCATTGCGATCTGTCGCTTTAAAAAATGTTTTTGTGATCAAATGGCCATCCAGAACCGATATTTCCAAGTCCAGGAAATGGATTGTCGAAGTACTAACTTCGTAGGTTAATTTGATGCCCCGCTGGTTATCATTCAGGAAAAGCATGAACCTATCCAAAGAGTCCTTATCTCCCTTCCATAGGAGGAGGATGTCGTCTATATATCTTGCCCAGAGGGCTATCTGAGACAGCCCCTGGGCATAGACGACAACCTCCTCCCATTTGGCCATGAAGATATTTGCCAAACTGGGGGCAAATTTTGCCCCCATGGCTACACCCTTTTCTTGGAGATAAAAGTCTCCATTGAACCAAAAGTAGTTAGACCTGGTGGCGAACCGCAACAGGTCCATAATGAACCTCTTTTGTGTCCCTGGGATGGCTGCATTCCTCGCTAAAAAGAGGTCGACTGCTGCCAAACCCAGCGAATGGGGTATACTGGTGTATAGTGCTGTGACATCAGCCGTTACAAGTAGAAGGTCTTCACTGTAATGTACCTGTTGGAGCCTTGCAATAGTGTCTTTTGTATCTCTCAAATACGACGGTATAGTTTTTACCATCGGCTGAAGGTGGTGGTCTATATATTTACCTATGCGGGCAGTGATAGAATCTATCCCGCTAATGATCGGGCGACCAGGGGGATTCGTAATACTTTTGTGGACCTTGGGAAGGTAGTAAATCACTGGTATCCTCGGGACAGTAGGGATTAGGAATTGTTTCTCTTTCCTATCTAATATGCCCATATTGTACCCTGTGTCTATCAAGTCTACAAGTGTTTTTTTGTAAGATGTAGTGGGGTTCCTAGGTATAAGTGAATAGGTTTCTCTATCGCTTAAAATCCTCATCATCTCCGAGTTATAGTCTACCTTATCCAGGACGACAATCCCTCCACCCTTATCCGCAGGGCGGATGATGAGGTCTTTCCTTTCGCAGAGGAGTTTAAGGCCCATTTTCAAGTTAGGGTCAGTAAACACTTTTTTTGGGGGTAGTTTATCGAGGTCATTCAAGACCAGATCTCTGAATACTTTTATTGATGGGGCAACTGGAACGGGGGGGTTGAACAATGAGGGGTTGGAGAGACCTGTATGGACAGTATGACTCCGGGTCTCACCTCTGTGTACCCCACAGGGGTTTGACGCAAAATATCTTTTTATGTTCATCTTCCTAATAAACTTTTGAACGTCTATAAAGGTGGCAAACTTATTTAATTTTTTTGGGGGTGCATATTTCAGACCTTTGTTTAGCACAAGTTGTTCTGATGAAGATAGCGTGGTTTTGCTTAGATTAAATATACCCGTGTTGGTCAAACTCGCTTTCTTTTTCCTGGCATGCCGCCCCCCTCTGGTGCCCCGTTTGTTTCTTGGTTTGGTTTGCGGGTTTCCTGTGTTCTGGGAAAACCCCCCGCATAGGGAGGCCTTGATTGATTATAATTGAACGGTGATCTGTTATAATAGTGCTCATCCCTTTCAGGGTGGGCATACTGTGAATAGTGATTATCACCATGTCTACTTTCTTTAAGTGGCGAAAATCTGTTCTGGGTACGTACAGGGGTTCTTGGTGTATAATGGTCATAGTATTCATTTTGACTGTATCTGTTTCTCTGGGGTGACAAGTCTTGTCTATATTGTTGTTGGTAATAAGTATTATCTCTATTATCTCGATTTCCCTTACCTCTCCCCCTATTCCCCTTACCCCTGCCTCCATTGGTGGTGGCTTCCCTTCTAGATTCAGTTGGGTAAGGGCTCTTAAACCTAGTGGTTGGTGTTTGAGGGTTGGGGGGGTAGTAAGATTGTTGTGCGGCATTAGAGTATTGTGCATTTCTCGGGTTCTGATATTGGGAACCCGATGTTCTCTGGGTGATCTGCCCTGAACTTTCCATAGGGGTTTCTACTGCTTCTAAAGGGATGGGGGGAGTATCCTTATTTTGCCAGCTAAATACATTGCCGTTCTTATAGTCGTTTACATCTCTGGTGTATTTCTTTTGTTTCTTGATTCTTTGTTCTCTTTCTTCCTTTTCTAAATGGTTTTTTAGATTCGATGATAGTGTAGTATACTCTGAAGTGGATTTATGGGGTGCAAGTTTATCCTTAATTTCTCTGATTTCCTTATCTATAGTAGTTTTTCTGATCTTTTTCTTTTCAGTGAGAAACCTCAAAAAAGCAATCCCTGCTTCATTGAAGTAATGAAACCATATTTCGGGTTCCGAATCTCCCTGTTGTGGATATATGTTCCACCTTAGTCCTCTAGGTACCATGTTGTCTTTAGCATATTGCTCTAGGAAGGCTATGTCCCATTCAAGATGTAACTCTGATACCATAAGGTTTTTGAGACGCATAAATAGGCCACCTATCTCAGTGTCTGTGTTTAGCGTGGTAAACACACCCTCTATATTAAAAGAGCGACTAGAGCGGTATTCAAATACGTCCATCCTGGGGTGGAACTCAAAATTCAATTAAAGAGATCCCGGCTACAGGTTGTAACCAAATGTGGGTAACTAACGCCCCAAGTGTCACTACTAAAGTGCTAGGACAAGTGGAATTACTGTGATACAAATGAGGAAGGGAGTGGTGAAACTCCTATTACTCTAGTGTTCCATTCATATTGCTTTATAAAGATTAATATAAAAAGACTTAAACAATATAGAAGGGGGGCAAAAGGCCAAGACAAGTGAAAAACTAACAGAACTGTTTAGTTCTGAATAGTGAGGCTGCAAATATTTGTGTCTATAGTGAGTCAAAAAAATGGTGGGGTAATATTGCGCCAAACAAACATGAGGTAATAGCTGCTAGCACAACAATCAGACGTGAATTGCAAAAAAATATATATATATAAGTGCAGCGCTGAAGTAGATAAACAAGTGTCCCTGATTTTCACATAAGGTCCCGCTGGGGTAAAACAGCCTGTGGGAACTCTTGTGAGCCAGGAGTATAATAGTTAACCCTATAAGTGAGGGTGCCAGCTAGATTGCTCTGCTGGTATGTGTTCAGATAGAAGTGTTTGAAGATTGCATGGAATAATACAAATAAAATTGTAACACAATAGTAAATGTGCAAATTGTGTCATGTGGGAGATGGAGGGGGGGGGGGGGGGGGGGGGGGGGAGTAGATATTTATACCCCTATTCCCCGTGGGCAGAGGACAAGTCAACCCCAGATTACAGCAAATTCCTATTCGGTCTCCTTCAGGAGTCACAGCTTTGTATAGCACAAACTACAAGGAAATATAACCACAGCTCTCTAGGAGATGTAGAAATTATAACAGATGGAGAAGGGAACAAACTAACGCTGACCCTCAGGCAGATGTAGTATACACTCTCATAGATGGGGGCAAACACCGCTATACAGTGGGCAGCCAGGCTAAACCAAACAAATGATATATAGCTAGTCTGACCATACAATCACAACTGTGAACAAGAAAGAAATGGGAGATAATAGTCCACGGTGCTACCATGTAAATAGGCCCCTTCAGCACGTGCCTACATCCGCCATATATTCGGGAAGCAGTCCACCCAAACAATAATATGCAAAAAGTCCTGTTAATAGGGATGGGATAACAAAGAAAAGACCAAAAAAAACAGTTCAATCTGTAGTGTCTTCACTAGGTGTAGGCATATCACTGGAGGTATTCAGGATGTACAGTCGGTTTAACAAGCTCTAAAGAAAAACGGTGAAGGTGGGTACTCTTACCAGAGCTGGTGGACTCACCCCTCTCAGGGTGAGTCGGCAAGGCTTGTACCGGATATACCGGGTAGATGATGGATCTGCGGCGATCTGCTGGATCTCACTGGACCGTTCCTCCAGATGTCAGTACAGTCGCTTACCTGTAGCTTTAGCCGGATTTTTTTAAAAAGTAAGCAGTGGTAATGGCTTCTCTGGGGGATCCTTATCGACAGCAGCTCAAATAGAGGAGGAAACAGAGACAGAGAAGCAACTCCTCATAGTGTGAAACCAATTTCCCAATTGGTATTTATTGGATAAAACGGTAATTAAAAACATTTGCGCAAAAAAATTAAAAAATGTGGCTTCGGTAGACATCAAACCCTACATGTTTCGCCTACTGAAGGCTTCAACTGGGGTATATGTCTACCTGCCACTTGTCTACAATATATATACCTTTGTGTAGGAATTCAGAGTGACAACAGCTGAGTCTTGGAGCACGGATCCTCACTTCCGGTATCGGCAGCGTGCGTTCCACGCTCAAACTCATCTAGGGCCAGGATGATGTCATCTAAAAGCATCCGAGGACCAAGCCTCATTCTCAGATTGCTGTATGGCCAATCAGCAACAGGTTGTAATAATCGACCTATGGGTGTCTAAATATGGCTGGGAGTGGCTTGCAACCCTGAGCCAATGCGCGAGAGACACGCCATGAGGGGAGGGGGAGTCACTTCCCTATCGGCGTCACTAAGAGAGTATTTAGGTGGAATGTCCGGTCATCAGTCCAAACAGCGCCTGCGCGCCCGCACATCAGATAGAAGCGGCCGGGAGAGGAGACGCAAACAGACTCGATACTACACCCGATCGCGCATGCGCGGGTATCCGGGGGTGGTAGTCATAGGGACTAACATACAATGCGGTAGAGAACAGACACGCCCCTATGGGAGGTATCTCTACGTTTCAATAGCATAGCCTGTTGCGCTTACGTGTTAACTCCGCAGAGATAAACCGCAGAGCTGTAAGAAACCGTGGGAGAGGGGAAGAATTAAGTCCTGACCTGACTTGTCAGATAACTTCCTCATCTCTACTATCATCGTGATCACATATTGTTAATGGCAGGCATGATAACCTCCTGGTCCAAAGATATGCAATTTGGGTTGAACAAACATGTTTTTAAAAAATGTAAACTGATTGGTATTAGTCGTTGTTCAAATCAGAGTGATTCATATGAACTCAGAACATTGAATAAAAGGGGGGGGGGGAGGGGAGGTGGGGGGGGGGGTGGATACAGTTAGTCTCAACCGCACAATGCCGTAGTGGCTGAGAGAAAGAAAGGTCAAAAGGTCATGGTATGTACGAGCCAGCAGATAAAAAAATCCCCATGATGACCTATTCTCCATTAACAGGAAGTGAAGATCCGGGGGCCAGTACAATTCATAACATTTTTCATATTTTTCATATTTCTAGCGTAGCTTGCTGTACAAAAAAAACTTTCTAAAATGATAGATGTCCTAAGTATAACATTTTCAGTGTGTCAGTGAGTTATAAGGCTCTTATAATAACATCATATAATTATTTCAGAGCATGATAATCTAAAGGTATTCAGATCAGGATTTGTTTATAAAAGCATTGATGTCCCATTCTATATTGAGGCCATGGGGCGAGTAACTCTTCAAAGAATATATCCAAAAGGTCCCTAATTTGGACACGCCCCTAATGTTTGATTCGCCCCAGGTTACATATGGTGGATTTCAGCGGGCAGCTGTAGTAAGTTACTACTTAAAAGGCCAGTACCTAGAGTGACTAAACATGGAGGAAATCCTAAAACAATTGATGATATCCAACGCTGCGCAACAGAAAACAAACGCTGCACTGCAGAAAACAAATGCTGCACTTCAAGCTGTACAACAGCAAGCAAACGCTGAACAGCAGAAAACAAATGCTGCACTACAGCAAGCAAACGCTGTACAGCAGAAAACAAGCGCTGCACTGCACGCTGAACAGCAGAAAACAAACGCTGCACTCCACGCTGCACAACAGCATGCAAACGCTGAACAGCAGAAAACAAACGCTGCACTCCACGCTGCACAACAGCAAGCTAATGCTGCACTCCACGCGGCACAACAGCAAGCTAATGCTATGGCACAGGAACAAACGCAGAGGCTGTTTGAACATCTAGCCACTGATGCAAAAGCAGATAGGAAAACCTTGTCTGAGGTTGTGGAGACAATAGCACAGTGGTCACCTGCTAACGTTGATAATGTTGGAGACAAGCCCTCAGCCATCCATGTGGCTCGCTTTTTGTCCAAGATGACTACAGAGGATGATCCAGAGGCCTTTCTGCTAACGTTTGAACGGACCGCTGAGAGGGAAGGTTGGCCTAAAACCCAGTGGGCAGGACTGGTCGCCCCATTGATTACTGGGGAATCGCAGAAGGCCTACTATGATTTGGAGTCAGCAGAAGCAGCAGACTATGAAAAGGTCAAACAGGAAATACTGGCACGACTTGGTGTCACTTTGGCAGTTTGAGCACAGCGGGTCCACAGCTGGTCCTTCAAAGACAAGAAGCCCCCAAGATCGCAGATGTTTGACCTAATTCACCTGGTGAGGAAATGGCTACAGCGGAGTCCCTGTCTGGGCCACAAATAGTGGAGCGTGTGGTCATGGACCAGTTCCTGAGGTTACTACCAATTCCCCTGCAGGAGTGGGTGAGTCAAGGAGACCCCAATTCGGCGAACCACCTGGTGGAACTTGTTGAAAGATATTTTGCTGCAAAGAACCTGGTCACCACCCCTACAGCCGCACAGACTTTCCACCCAACGCCACGGTCTCCCCAGGCAACCGGTAAGACTGTTCCAGGGAAAGTGGGTGGTAAGCATGGCAAGGAAATAGGGGGGAGGATTTTTGGTGCCAGGACTGAAGCTTGGCATCCCAAACAAGGGAAGCCAGTGCCTGTCAGCAAACCAAACTGGGGGAACGTCAGGTGTTTTCGTTGCCAAGAAATGGGACATGTTGCGGCAAATTGTCCATTGACAGAGGAACCAATGCAGTGTGATTTATCTATTAGAAGGCAGTCAATGTTTGCAGCAGTTTCATGCACTGCAACCACAAATATGAGAAAACCAATGTGCCAATGACTGTGAATGATAAGCCTATTACAGCCTTGCTGGACTCTGAAAGTCTGGTGACTTTGGTTACAGCTGAAATGATGGAACCTGTAAATTATCATGCTAAAAATGTTGCTGTGATCTGTATACATGGGAATACCCGGGAGTATCCTGTAACAACTGTTCAGTTTAAAACTGGTTTAGGTACAGTGACCCATCCGGTTGGACTTGTTCCCCACTTGGTGCATGAGGCCATCATTGGTAGGGACTTCCCTAAGTTTTGGGAACTGTGGGATCATCCCAACTCGGTCGCAGTACCTGACTCAGTCGCAGAGCCAGAATTCCTGGCCACTACTGACAATGTGGGTTCAGGGGACTCTTCTCAGGGCTCCCCGGCTTTTCCTCTATCGGTTATGGCAGGAGAGCTGGAGGACCCTGAGGAAGTCCCCACTACCAGTAGAGCCGGACAGCCGTCTGCTGACCCTGAGCCTAGGTTAGAGTTTGATGACCTTAATGTGCATAAGGAAAATGTTGGTACTGAGCAGAGAAAAGACCATACCCTTTCCAGGGCCTGGGAAAATGTAATAGTGATTAATGGTGTACCTGTCGAACCCGGGGACAGGCCCTGTTTTCCTTATTTCAGCAGCAATGAGGATTTACTGTATCGTGTATGTAAAATGAATGATGAAGTGGTTGAACAGTTGGTGGTCCCTAAGCCATACAGACGGCTGGTGTTAGAACTTGCCCATGGGCACTTGCTAGGAGGCCATTTAGGGGTTGAAAAAACTACTGAAAGGGTGTTGCGCAGGTTTTACTGGCCCGGGATACAGAAAGATGTTAAGAATTATTGTCAATCCTGTCCTGTGTGTCAGATGTCAGCCCCACTATCCCACTTCCGAAGTCCTTTAGTGCCCTTGCCTATTATTGAAGTGCCCTTTGAGAGGATTGCCATGGACCTTGTGGGCCCACTTCCCAAGTCTGCCCAGGGTCATCAGCATATCCTCGTAATCATGGATTATGCTACCCGTTACCCTGAAGCAGTTCCCTTGCGTGCCGCGTCTGCTAAAAACATTGCCAAAGAACTGTTTATGGTGTTCAGTCGGGTTGGCATCCCGAAAGAAATCCTTACAGACCAGGGCACCCTGTTTATGTCGCGAATAACTAGGGAGCTCTGTAACTTATTTAAAGTGACGCAGCTGCGAACCTCAGTGTATCATCCTCAAACGGATGGCTTAGTGGAACGCTTCAATAAGACGTTAAAGAGCATGTTAAAAAAGGTTGTGGACAAGGATGGGAAAAACTGGGACTTCCTGATACCATACTTGATGTTTGCCATCAGGGAGGTTCCCCAGTCCTCTACAGGGTACTCCCCATTTGAGTTGCTTTATGGGAGACACCCTCGGGGACTCTTAGACATAGCCAAAGAAACTTGGGAGGGAGAAAAGACACCCCATAAAAGTGTCATTGAGCATATTGCCCAAATGCAGGAGAGGATTGCAGCAGTCATGCCAGTGGTAAAAACGAAAAAGGGGGGTTTTGGTCAATTCATTTTTCAATGATTGGGAGAATTAGATATAGTGTGCCACATCCTATAGATTGAAGAAGAAAAAAAAAGGGTTTTCCCCAGGTTGATGGACTTTAAATTGGCACTACTGCACTTTCCCAAAATACGAATAAAAGTTTCAAGGTGTAATAGAGTAACAAAATTTATTTAAAGAAGTATGATATATATATATAAAAAGATATATGATACAGATAAAAAACAGCATCAATCATGAATATATTCTAATACATGACATCTAACCAGACGCGTTTCGGAGTGAGACAGTATCCTCCTTCTTCAATGGTTGTATTGTCACATATGGGGAATAATTCTAAATGTGGAAGAGATAACATACATTTATATACAGTTTCAAAAAGAAGGTATTCGACATATGGGGGAGGAGTTACTTTGAGGATTGGCATGGGGGGGAACAGATGTATCAAAAGATGTAATTAAAAATTATATCATATAAGGGGGAGAGAGCGAGAGCATTCAACAACAACACAATGCATGAAAATGACCAAAGTATACACTCACGTATATGATGATGCATCGGTGGTTTGATTGTTCCACCGTATTAAAAACAGTGCATCGCAGAGGCGTAGCATGGGGTGTCAAGCTGAACCTTCTATTTATTCTCCTCCTGTGATTGACCAGGGATTGATTTCTGGAGATAGCCCTGGTACAAAAGAATGGCTACAGAAAGCCAAGAAAGGCCGACACAGATATGGGCAATTAAACCGACATATCACAGTGGGCTCATTAATGAGGCCCAGAAGGCCCTGATGTGGCAGAGGCGCTATAAACACCAGGCGTGGGACTGCTGAGGTCAACAATTTTATCTCTTAATTCCCATAATTTTCTGCAAGAGAAAATACATATATAAATATAAATAAAAAGAGAATTTTATTTATACCATAATTTATGCTTTTTTACTTCTTTGATAAAAGAGTGTTACATTTTAAGGACAATGTTTAGATTGATTTCTATTAATAGGGTATAAAGGTCACTCACGTTGTATGAAGTACATTGCCTGTATTGATAACTTAGAGATAATATTTGTGTAGAGCCCAGTTATTGAGGGTGATAGTGACGTCTGTATAGGAAAAACAATTCAGAGAAGAAAGGTGGTTATCCTAAGTTTTTTTATTATTATGTAAATATGGCATGAATTTTTATTTTTATTTTGTAAGATGTGTGTAAAAAAAGAATATATAGGGTTCATTTTCATATTTTTTTTATGGTATTTATAGATTTTTCCCTTCAGTGTTTTAAATAAACAGGGAGGTAAGAAGGTGTATAACCAAACAATAGTGCTTGGGACAGCAGCCTAAAATTGAAAAGAAGTATATACTACAGAAAGTATTATGTGTATAAATATTATCATATTGTCAACAGACGGGTAATACGGCATATGTGGTTCTAACATTGCAGTATAAATTGATGAAAATATGGTTATTTGTTTAAAGTCCCCAATTGGAATCTACACTGAGAGTATTGGGAAATCTACAATAAGGGTTGTATTCACAGAGTAAATGTGATAGCATCATCCTAAAAAACTTTTTTTTGTTTGTAAATATATAGTATACCTTGCTCAGTGATGTGCTGCTGCCGTCCGGATGGTAAGGCATTGCAGACAGGACTGAGAAGGTTGTGTATTTATGTGTGTAAACACACCCCCGCAATTAGCCAGCATGAAACTCAGCTGGCCGACTGCGGGGCACGAGAATCAGAGAGGCGTTGGCCTCCCGAGTGGTGCGCACGCGGCCACAGCTCAATGTGCTGTGGCCCCGCCCACTCCTCCCGCCGGCACGTGAGGCCTCAAACGCGGAGTGCGCATGCCCAGGGGGGGAAGCAAGATGGAGATGTCGCTTCCTCTCCCCATTGGCCGCGCACATCCGGGAGGAGAGGCCGTAAGAGAGGAGAGCGACGAATCGCCTCTCTCTCTAGACGCCGCACCGCCCTGCTGGGCGGGCGGCTCACGTGCCGGGCTGTCCCACGTCTAGTAAGGCGCCTGCCGGAAAAGAAAAGGGGATAAATGGAGAAGAAAAAATAATATATAAATAGTACAGGGGCATGTAGTGGGTGAAAAAAGATCACCAAAATGGGATGCATTTGTTTAAGCGGTTATAATGTTTTTCCACATCTTGGGGCAAAAAAGCGATCGGATATATAGATCTGTCCTCTATTATGTCTGAGATGAAGGACAGACATGATTTAGCCCCTTATAGGCAATCGCCTATGTAGGGACATGATGTCATCCCAAAACAAGAAGAAAAAACAACGAAGGGAAGAGAAAGAAAAAAAAAGAGGAAAAGGAAAGAGAGATATAAGAACAAAGTAGCGGTGGAGAAAAGAGAAGGAGGCAGCAAAGAAACATCCAATGCTACGTCGGTGCTTACCTGTAACCGTATTCATTTACATTTTATCGCATTTTCCACATTTTTTACAATATCATATCTGAGTATATACAAGATACTTATTTATTGTGTACATATGTTTACAACAGAAAACTGAAGAGAGTACGATACAGAAAAGTTTACACCATTTAAGATATATATAAGCACATGAGGATCACTGAGTCTGCCATACATTGTAAATATCGCCAGTTGTACTGGCGAGACCGAACGTATAACATTAAATATACATTAATGGGTGTATATGGTCAAAGGTTGTCCTAAAGTTTTTTTATTATTATTTTATTATAAATTTATTGTGTTGCTATTGCTATTTCTCCATTCCTCCAGAAGTAAATCCTTCCAAGAAGGGTTTGAACCAAATAGTTTTGTTCAAACCCGGTGCTTGGGTGGCCTGTAGTCTATAGATCCACCTAGACTCAAGCTGGAGGAGGGACTTATTCCAGTCCCCTCCTCTAGGGTCTGGGTGGATTCGGTCCAGAATCAGAAATTTGATTTTTGGAAATCTGCCCATGTGCACATTGGTGACGTGCCTACCCAGAGGCAGATCTGGGTCGCAGGTCATCATACTGTGCACATGCCTGTATGCACGTTTCCAAAACTCAAGTTTCGTCTTGCCCACGTAGAAGCAGGAACAGTCGCAGATAAGTAGATAGACTACCCCTATTGTCTTGCAATTTCCAAAATGTTTGGCTCGGAAGGTCTCCCCATTTGGTAGAACGGGGTTCTTCTCCACAGCCATATATTTACAATAATGGCACGAGCCACAGATAAAGGTTCCCTTATATTTACAGTGCTGTTTATCGCTCTTAAGCTCACTGTTTGTAATACAGTCCCTAATGGATGTTGCTCTTCTGAAGGTGAAGAGTGGTTTGTCAGAGACAAATTGTCCTAAGAGAGGATCAAATGTCAGTAGATGCCAATACTTTTCAACTATTGCTTTCAGTTGTTTTTGTTGGTTATTATATCGTGAAATGATTCTAAGTTGGTTTGTGTCTTCTCTGTGTTTTTTGGTATAGAGTAATTGGTCCCTATTTCGGAGACATGCCTGTTGGTATGATCTCTTTAAGCACGCATGGGAGTACCCTCTTTGTAGGAGTCTTGTACGTAGTTTTTTGGCCTCCATTTGAAAACAGGCATCATCGGTACAGTTCCTTCTAATTCGCAAATATTGCCCATATGGTATGGAATTGAGGAGTGGGGTTGGATGGAAACTGTCGGCGTGCAGGATGGTGTTAACGGCAGTAGGTTTTCTATATAAGCGGGTGCATAGTTTACCTACATCATTTTTATATATCTCTACGTCCAAGAAAGGGACACATTTGGTATTGTAGGTCATCGTAAAATTGAGGTTAAATGTGTTTTTATTCATCCTGAGTAGACATTGCTCCAATAGTGAAGCGGAACCGTCCCAGACGATGAGGATGTCGTCGATGTATCGGTGCCATGCGATGATATGGTCCGTGTACATCGACAAGTCCTCATCGTCCAGGAAGGCCCGCTCCCACTCCCCCAGGTACAGGTTGGTGTAAGATGGGGCACAGCATGTCCCCATCGCCACCCCCTGTACCTGGAGGTAGTGGGAGCCATTAAAGGTGAAGACATTATGCTCGAGAATAAACTCGAGCAGAGTAAGAATGAATTCCCCATATCTTTGATCGATTCTCTCATCTTTTTGCAAGATGTGTTTGATGGCTGCCACTCCTCTAGCGTGGGGTATGGAGCTATAAAGAGCTTCCACATCTACCGTTACCAGGAGAACTCCAGTGGGGATATCAAGATTGTCCACAATTTGGAGAAGGTGGAGAGTATCTTTGACGTATGAAGGGAGTCTTAAAACGTAAGGTTTGAGAAATTCATCTACCAGGCGACTAGCGCCCTCACTTATAGAGCCGATCCCTGAAATAATAGGTCTGCCTGGTGGATTCGTTTTATTTTTATGAACTTTGGGCAGGGCGTAAAAAGTGGGTACTTTGGGAAAATCGTTTCGAATATATAGCCACAGTTGTTTTGTAATGATGTTGTGCTGAAAAGTTGAGTCTATTAAGTTGTAAAAGTCATTGTGGTATTTTTTGACAATACTTGCTGGCATTCGTCTATACCAGGCATGATTGTTCAAAATTCTATTGCACATTTGTATATATTGTTCTTTATCTAGGAGGACAATATTCCCGCCCTTATCAGACGGCTTGATGACAAGATCATTCTTGTCACCGAGTCGCCTGAGACGAAATATCGGTGCTTAGTAAGGGACTGAATTTCTGCCCGAGTCAAGGCGGGGACAAATTCGGGTTCTACAAAGACCTGCAACTGTTTATACGAAAACTTCTCCTTAAAAAAATGTTTCAGAAACAAGATAATCCGCCTGATTACACCATTCAGGAAAACCGGGCTCTCAATCAGTTGGTTTCCCTTTTAGAGGAAAATGATCCAACAGATCTTATCGATCAAATTAACCTTCAACAGACTTTAGATTCAGTATACTCAACTGTGGATAGTACTAAATCCACACTGAAAAAGAAATCTGACATCTGCCCAGCTCCCAGTACAAACCCTAATGCTGCCACATTTCTCCATCTTGTCAATAGAGACCTAAAAAAATTAAAAATTCAGACACCAAAGACAACTAATTTTACCAAAAAGGAAACAACCGCTCTCAGGCGACTCGGTGACAAGAATGATCTTGTCATCAAGCCGTCTGATAAGGGCGGGAATATTGTCCTCCTAGATAAAGAACAATATATACAAATGTGCAATAGAATTTTGAACAATCATGCCTGGTATAGACGAATGCCAGCAAGTATTGTCAAAAAATACCACAATGACTTTTACAACTTAATAGACTCAACTTTTCAGCACAACATCATTACAAAACAACTGTGGTTATATATTCGAAACGATTTTCCCAAAGTACCCACTTTTTACGCCCTGCCCAAAGTTCACAAAAATAAAACCAATCCACCAGGCAGACCTATTATTTCAGGGATCGGCTCTATAAGTGAGGGCGCTAGTCGCCTGGTAGATGAATTTCTCAAACCTTACGTTTTAAGACTCCCTTCATACGTCAAAGATACTCTCCACCTTCTCCAAATTGTGGACAATCTTGATATCCCCACTGGAGTTCTCCTGGTAACGGTAGATGTGGAAGCTCTTTATAGCTCCATACCCCACGCTAGAGGAGTGGCAGCTATCAAACACATCTTGCAAAAAGATGAGAGAATCGATCAAAGATATGGGGAATTCATTCTTACTCTGCTCGAGTTTATTCTCGAGCATAATGTTTTCACCTTTAATGGCTCCCACTACCTCCAGGTACAGGGGGTGGCGATGGGGACATGCTGTGCCCCATCTTACGCCAACCTGTACCTGGGGGAGTGGGAGCGGGCCTTCCTGGACGATGAGGACTTGTCGATGTACACGGACCATATCATCGCATGGCACCGATACATCGACGACATCCTCATCGTCTGGGACGGTTCCGCTTCACTATTGGAGCAATGTCTACTCAGGATGAATAAAAACACATTTAACCTCAATTTTACGATGACCTACAATACCAAATGTGTCCCTTTCTTGGACGTAGAGATATATAAAAATGATGTAGGTAAACTATCCACCCGCTTATATAGAAAACCTACTGCTGGTAACACCATCTTGCACGCCGACAGTTTCCATCCAACCCCACTGCTCAATTCCATACCATATGGGCAATATTTGCGAATTAGAAGGAACTGTACCGATGATGCCTGTTTTCAAATGGAGGCCAAAAAACTACGTACAAGACTCCTACAAAGAGGGTACTCCCATGCGTGCTTAAAGAGATCATACCAACAGGCATGTCTCCGAAATAGGGACCAATTACTCTATACCAAAAAACACAGAGAAGACACAAACCAACTTAGAATCATTTCACGATATAATAACCAACAAAAACAACTGAAAGCAATAGTTGAAAAATATTGGCATTTGCTGACATTTGACCCTCTTTTAGGACAATTTGTCTCTGACAAACCACTCTTCACCTTTAGAAGAGCAACATCCATTAGGGATTGTATTACAAACAGTGAGCTTAAGAGCGATAAACAGCACTGTAAATATAAGGGAACCTTTATCTGTGGCTCGTGCCATTATTGTAAATATATGGCTGTGGAGAAGAACCCCGTTCTACCAAATGGGGAGACCTTCCGAGCCAAACATTTTGGGAACTGCAAGACAATAGGGGTAGTCTATCTACTTATCTGCGACTGTTCCTGCTTCTACGTGGGCAAGACGAAACTTGAGTTTTGGAAACGTGCATACAGGCATGTGCACAGTATGATGACCTGCGACCCAGATCTGCCTCTGGGTAGGCACGTCACCAATGTGCACATGGGCAGATTTCCAAAAATCAAATTTCTGATTCTGGATCGAATCCACCCAGACCCTAGAGGAGGGGACTGGAACAAGTCCCTCCTCCAGCTTGAGTCTAGGTGGATCTATAGGTTACAGGCCACCCAAGCACCGGGATTGAACGAAGCTATTTGGTTCAAACCCTTCTTGGAAGGATTTACTTCTAGAGGAATGGAGAAATAGCAATAGCAACACAATAAATTTATAATAAAATAATAATAAAAAAACTTTAGGACAACCTTTGACCATATACACCCATTAATGTATATTTAATGTTATACGTTCGGTCTCGCCAGTACAACTGGCGATATTTACAATGTATGGCAGACTCAGTGATCCTTATGTGCTTATATATATCTTAAATGGTGTAAACTTTTCTGTATCGTACTCTCTTCAGTTTTCTGTTGTAAACATATGTACACAATAAATAAGTATCTTGTATATACTCAGATATGATATTGTAAAAAATGTGGAAAATGCGATAAAATGTAAATGAATACGGTTACAGGTAAGCACCGACGTAGCATTGGATGTTTCTTTGCTGCCTCCTTCTCTTTTCTCCACCGCTACTTTGTTCTTATATCTCTCTTTCCTTTTCCTCTTTTTTCTTTCTCTTCCCTTCGTTGTTTTTTCTTCTTGTTTTGGGATGACATCATGTCCCTACATAGGCGATTGCCTATAAGGGGCTAAATCATGTCTGTCCTTCATCTCAGACATAATAGAGGACAGATCTATATATCCGATCGCTTTTTTGCCCCAAGATGTGGAAAAACATTATAACCGCTTAAACAAATGCATCCCATTTTGGTGATCTTTTTTCACCCACTACATGCCCCTGTACTATTTATATATTATTTTTTCTTCTCCATTTATCCCCTTTTCTTTTCCGGCAGGCGCCTTACTAGACGTGGGACAGCCCGGCACGTGAGCCGCCCGCCCACCAAGGCGGTGCGGCGTCTAGAGAGAGAGGCGATTCGTCGCTCTCCTCTCTTACGGCCTCTCTTCCCGGATGTGCGCGGCCAATGGGGAGAGGAAGCGACATCTCCATCTTGCTTCCCCCCCTGGGCATGCGCACTCCGCGTTTGAGGCCTCACGTGCCGGCGGGAGGAGTGGGCGGGGCCACAGCACATTGAGCTGTGGCCGCGCGCGCACCACTCGGGAGGCCAACGCCTCTCTGATTCTCGTGCCCCGCAGTCGGCCAGCTGAGTTTCATGCTGGCTAATTGCGGGGGTGTGTTTACACACATAAATACACAACCTTCTCAGTCCTGTCTGCAATGCCTTACCATCCGGACGGCAGCAGCACATCACTGAGCAAGGTATACTATATATTTACAAACAAAAAATAGTTTTTTAGGATGATGCTATCACATTTACTCTGTGAATACAACCCTTACTGTAGATTTCCCAATACTCTCAGTGTAGATTCCAATTGGGGACTTTAAACAAATAACCATATTTTCATCAATTTATACTGCAATGTTAGAACCACATATGCCGTATTACCCGTCTGTTGACAATATGATAATATTTATACACATAATACTTTCTGTAGTATATACTTCTTTTCAATTTTAGGCTGCTGTCCCAAGCACTATTGTTTGGTTATACACCTTCTTACCTCCCTGTTTATTTAAAACACTGAAGGGAAAAATCTATTAATACTATAAAAAAAATATGAAAATGAACCCTATATATTCTTTTTTACACACATCTTACAAAATAAAAATAAAAATTCATGCCATATTTACATAATAATAAAAAAACTTAGGATAACCACCTTTCTTCTCTGAATTGTTTTTCCTATACAGACGTCACTATCACCCTCAATAACTGGGCTCTACACAAATATTATCTCTAAGTTATCAATACAGGCAATGTACTTCATACAACGTGAGTGACCTTTATACCCTATTAATAGAAATCAATCTAAACATTGTCCTTAAAATGTAATACTCTTTTATCAAAGAAGTAAAAAAACATAAATTATGGTATAAATAAAATTCTCTTTTTATTTATATTTATATATGTATTTTCTCTTGCAGAAAATTATGGGAATTAAGAGATAAAATTGTTGACCTCAGCAGTCCCACGCCTGGTGTTTATAGCGCCTCTGCCATATCAGGGCCTTCTGGGCCTCATTAATGAGCCCACTGTGATATGTCGGTTTAATTGCCCATATCTGTGTCGGCCTTTCTTGGCTTTCTGTAGCCATTCTTTTGTACCAGGGCTATCTCCAGAAATCAATCCCTGGTCAATCACAGGAGGAGAATAAATAGAAGGTTCAACTTAACACCCCATGCTACGCCTCTGCGATACACTGTTTTTAATACGGTGGAACAATCAAACCACCGACGCATCATCATATACGTGAGTGTACACTTTGGTCATTTTCATGCATTGTGTTGTTGTTGAATGCTCTCGCTCTCTCCCCCTTATATGATATAATTGTTAATTACATCTTTTGATACATCTGTTCCCCCCATGCCAATCCTCAAAGTAACTCCTCCCCCATATGTCGAATACCTTCTTTTTGAAACTGTATATAAATGTATGTTATCTCTTCCACATTTAGAATTATTCCCCATATGTGACAATACAACCATTGAAGAAGGAGGATACTGTCTCACTCCGAAACGCGTCTGGTTAGATGTCATGTATTAGAATATATTCATGATTGATGCTGTTTTTTATCTGTATCATATATCTTTTTATATATATATATCATACTTCTTTAAATAAATTTTGTTACTCTATTACACCTTGAAACTTTTATTCGTATTTTGGGAAAGTGCAGTAGTGCCAATTTAAAGTCCATCAACCTGGGGAAAACCCTTTTTTTTTTTCTTCTGCCAGTGGTAAAAGAACACTTACTGCAGGCCCAGGCAGCCCAACAGAGAATATACAACAGGGGGGCCCAAATCCGTGTTTTCTCACCTGGTGACAGGGTCCTGGTGTTAGTTCCCACTGTTGAGAGCAAGTTCCTGGCTAAGTGGCAGGGTCCCTTTGAAGTAATTGAGAGAGTTGGGGAGGTCAACTACAAGGTTTATCAACCAGGAAAAAGGAAGCCCGAACAGGTTTACCATATAAACCTGTTAAAACCCTGGAAAGATAGAATGGCGTTAACTGCGAGGCCTCTTCCAGTAACGCCTACGGGTACTGAGTCCCCTCTCATCCCTGAGGTCACGATTCCAGACACCCTGTCATATTCCCAAAAACAGGACACTAGAGAATTCCTGATAAGGAATAGAGAGAAGTTTTCAGAGTTACCTGGGACGACTTCAGCAGTTCAGCATGATATTGTTACTGAACCTGGGGTACGTGTCAAGCTCAAACCATACCGAATTCCTGAAGCAAGGAGAAAGGACATCAGCAATGAAGTTAAAAAAAATGTTGGAGCTAGATGTCATTGAGGAATCCAATAGTGACTGGTCTAGCCCCATCGTGTTAGTCCCAAAACCGGATGGCACTTGGAGGTTCTGTAACGACTATAGGAAGCTTAATGCGGTGACAAAGTTTGACACATACCCAATGCCCAGAGTAGACAAACTTATAGACCGACTTGGCAAGGCTCGCTATCTTACCACTTTGGACTTGACAAAAGGGTATTGGCAAATACCCCTGACTGGTAGCGCCAAAGAGAAGACTGCATTTGTGACCCCAGACAGTTCCTTTCAATATAAAAAAAGCCTTTTGGGTTGCAAAATGCCCCGCAACATTTCAGAGGGCCATGGACAGGACCCTAAAACCCCACCGACGATATGCAGCAGCCTATCTAGATGACATAGTGGTACATAGCACTGACTGGGAGTCTCACTTGCCTCGTGTCCAGGCTGTTCTTGATTCCCTCTTCAAAAAAGGTTTTACGGCAAATCCAAAAAAAATGCCCAAAAAAACGGCCCTCCAGCTGTTGCACATCCCATGAGGCATTGTAAAATTCTGACATTCAGAGGTATGATGGGAATTGTAGTTCCTGAACAAGTGGAGGGCCGTAGTTTGGAGACCCCTGGTCTAGAGGAAGCCAAGTATTTGGGCTACACTATTGGCCGTGGTGTCATAAAACCTCAAGTGAGTAAAATAGCAGCCATCCAGGAGTGGCCACGCCCTGCAAACAAGAAGCAGGTCAGGGCCTTTCTTGGTATTGCGGGGTATTATAGAAGATTTATCCCAAATTTTGCAACTATAGCTGCCCCTCTGACAGACCTTACGAAAGGGAAAGACTCAGTAATGGTGAAATGGTCCCCAGTAGCAGAGGAGTCTTTCCAGGTCCTGAAGGAGGCTCTGTGTGCACAGCCAGTACTGTACTCTCCAGATTTCTCCAGAGAGTTTTTGGTTCAGACGGATGCGTCTGATGTTGGTATCGGGGCAGTACTGTCACAGGTATACAATGGGGAAGAACACCCTGTCGTGTACCTAAGCAGAAAGCTCAATGACCATGAGAAAAAGTATGCAGTCATTGAAAAGGAATGTTTAGCCATAAAATGGGCCGTGGACGCGCTCAGGTACTATTTGCTAGGGCGCCAGTTTGACTTAATAACTGACCATGCTCCCCTGAAGTGGATGGCCCAAAAGAAGGAGACTAATAGACGGGTGAACTGGTGGTTTTTGGCTCTACAGGATTACTCCTTCACCGTAAAACACAGGCCAGGTGTGGAGATGGGGAATGTAGATGCTCTGTCCCGTGTTCACTCCTGTTGGGCCACAGGTGTTCCAACCCTCGGGTTGAAACAAGGGGGGAGGATATGTAGCAGAGCTTCCCAGAGAGAGCCAGGAGAAGTCTTGTTCGGGGTTTATATGTCTCCCAGGTTCCTCTCATACACATTCAGAGGTCTCTGAGACATGATCCAGTTCGGATCTTAGTCCTCCTTTCCAGGCCAATTTAAGCTCACCTGAGCAGACAGCCTTTGCTCTCTGCCTGGGACACACAAACAGGGATGGTTTGTGAGGAGCGGGGTTTTAAAAAGTCTATACAGGAACTGACAAGCGGTCCAGCCTGGTAGTGAGGGCCGGTGTCCGAGACACGGCTAGGAATTTTGTTTTGTTATTTCTGTTCTGATATGTTTTCTGGAAGACTGTGCAGTACCTGTGTATGGACTTGTGTTTAAAACAAATAAACCCAGCACTGTTTTCACTACCTCAGCGGATTATGGTATCTGTGCCTAAATAACAGCTCATCCCAGGGAGGTTTGTACCTGCTACCTGTCCCCCCAGGTTACAATATATGGAGAGTCTTCACTGAATCACTTGCCTGCCTGCCTGAAAGTGTATTTGAAAAAGTACACCAGCAATGGCCTGCAGTCAGATATAGGCTTGGCTAGACTGGAATGCAGTGGATATATATATATATGTAGGAGACTGTATATATATTTTATGCACTGCAGATCACTGAATCGCCTGCCTGAAAGTGTATTTGAAAACGCACACCAGGAATTGCCTGTAGCCATGTATAGGCTTGGATAGACTAGAATGCAGTGGATATATATGTAGGAGACCTTTATGCACTGCAGATCACGGAATCAAAGTGTCAGAAAACGTACACCAGGAATGGCCTGTAGTCAGCTAGACTAGAATGCAGTGGATATATATGTAGGAGACAGTATATATATTTTATGCACTGAAGATCACTGAATCGCCTGCCTGCCCTGCCTGAAAGTGTATTTGAAAAGTACACCAGCAATGGCCTGCAGTCAGATATAGGCTTGGCTAGACTGGAATGCAGTTTATATATATATATGTAGGAGACTGTATATATATTTAATGCACTGCAGATCACTGAATCACTTGACAAGTGTCTTTGAAAACGTAGGCTTCAGTCTCTTGGCTAGACTGGAATGCAGTGGATATATATATATATATATATATATATGTTATATATATTTTATGCACTGCAGATCACTGAATCGCCTGCCTGTGTATTTGAAAACGTACATACCTGCAGTCAGATAGGCTTGGCTAGACTAGAATGCAGTGGATATATATATACATGCAGATTACTGAATAACTTGCTGCCTGCAGAAAGTGTATTTGAAAAAGTACACCAGCAATTTCAGATATAGTTTAAAACTGGAATGCAGTGGATATTCTGTTTATGCATTGCAGATCACTGAATCACTTGCCTGTCTGCCTGCCTGCCTGAAAGTGTATTTGAAGACTGTGCAGTAAGATACTTGGCTAGACTGGAATGCATGGATATATATGTAGGAGACTGTATATATATTTTATGCTATGCAGATCACTGAATCACCTGCCTGCCTGAAAGTGTATTTGAAAACGTACACCAGGAATGGCCTGTAGTCAGGTATAAACTTGGCTAGACTAGAATGCAGTGGATATATATGTAGGAGACTGTATATATATATCTTTATGCACTGCAGATCACTGAATCGCCTGCCTGAAAGTTTATTTGAAAAAGTACACCAGGAACTACCTGCAGTCAGATATAGGCTTGGCTAGACTAGAATGCGGGGGACCAGCTAGACCGCAGGACACAGGCTTTTAGTTCAAAAGGAGGTTTTATTAAACTTAAACAGCTTCACAGCAGCAAAAACAAAAGAAAAAGGTTTCAGTCTCACCGACTATCAAAGTCCCGAATTGCTATCGCAATCAAACACAGTCCTGGGGTGCTGTCGCAGGTGACTTCATCTGCTAGGAGGCTTCCAGGCCGAACGCTGCTGTTGACTTTGCTTGCTGCAAATCAAGCCACACACAAACCACTATCTCCTCTGCACTCCTCCACCCATCTGCAACTTCCTGTCTTGTTTTTAAACCCACCTCCTCTGACAGGTGAGTTAACCCTTTTTGTTCCCTTAAAGGGATCACAGACCAAACAGAGGGGAAACATAGCGTCCTTCCAGGACCCAGCCACTGCGTCCTGTACATATCCCCCCCCTGTGCCCCAACGCCAAGGAGGTGGAGGCAACCGTGGAGCTCAAACAATGGACTCGGGAGAGGGCATCTGCATTTTGATGCAGTCTCCCGGGCCTATGCTCCACTACAAATTTTAATTCCTGGAGTGCCAGGAACCACCGGGTAACCCTGGCATTAGTCCCTTTACCTTGTCTCAGCCATGTTAAAGGGGCATGGTCAGAAATCAGCCTAAACTTCCTCCCCAAGAGGTAATATCTGAGGGATTCCAGAGCCCACTTAATGGCCAGACACTCTCGTTCAATTATAGCGTAGTTTTTCTCCGCTGGTGTTAACTTCCTACTGAGGAAGACTACTGGGTGCTCCTCGCCATGAATAACCTGTGACAAAACTGCTCCCAATCCTACATCGGAAGCATCAGTCTGTACAACAAACTCTTTTGAAAAATTGGGTGCTACTAGGACAGGGTGTTGGCACAGTGCCGACTTGAGCTCCAAAAAAGCTTTCTCAGCGTCTGCATTCCACTCCACCATGACCGATTTCCGACCCTTAGTCAGATCGGTCAATGGAGCTGCCAACGTGGCAAAGTTGGGTACAAACCTCCTGTAGTATCCCACCATACCCAGGAATGCACGTACCTGTTTTTTTGTGAGGGGGCGGGGCCAATTCTGTACAGCCTCTACCTTGTTGACCTGAGGTTTTACTACCCCTCTACCCACAACATAGCCCAGGTATTTCACCTCCTCCATTCCCAAAGCACACTTTTCCGGGTTTATTGTAAACCCCTCCTTCCAAAGAGAGTCCAGTACTGCCTGGACTTTGGGCAAGTGTGACTCCCAGTCTCTGCTAAAAATGACTATGTCATCCAAGTATACTGAGGCATACTCCCGATGAGGACGTAAAATCCTATCCATTGCCCTCTGAAATGTGGCTGGAGCAGTTTGCAATCCAAAAGGCATTCTCTTGTACTGAAAACTTCCCTCTGGGGTAGAAAAAGCAGTTTTCTCTCTAGCAGCCTTAGTCAACGGGATTTGCCAATACCCCTTGGTAAGGTCTAATGTAGTGATATACCTGGCTGGACCTAGTCTCTCAATAAGCTCATCTACCCGGGGCATGGGGTAGGCATCAAACCGTGAAACTTCATTTAGTTTCCGGAAATCATTGCAGAATCGCAGAGTCCCGTTGGGCTTCGGTACCAACACAATCGGGCTTGACCACTCACTCTGTGATTCCTCAATAATCTCCAGGTCCAACATCTTCTTCACTTCCTCTGAAACAGCCTTCCTTTGGGCCTCTGGAATGCGGTAAGGCCGGACAAAAACTTTGACTCCTGGTTCCGTGACAATATCATGCTCTATGACACTAGTGAGCCCTGGCAAGTCTGAAAATTTCTCTTTATTTCTCTGCAAGAACTCCTTTGCCTGCTGACTTTGGACTCTAGACAGGGTATTTGCTACTTGGACACTCTCCACCCCAACCCTAGGCTCCAGTCTTGCACCAGCCAGGGAGGTCACCGGTTCCCTGTCTGTCCAGGGCTTTAACAAGTTTACATGATATATCTGATAGGGTTTCCTCTTACCTGGTTGGTGGACTCTATAATTTACCTCTCCCACTTTTTCTACAACTTCAAAGGGGCCTTGCCACCTGGCCAAGAATTTACTTTCCACAGTGGGGATCAACACCGCTACTCGATCCCCCACTTGGAAGTTCCTTATTCTAGCAGCCCTATTATAGACCCGTCGTTGAGCCTCCTGGGCTTTTTTCAAATGTTCTTTGACTAGAGGCATCACAGTTCGGATCCTCTCCTGCATTTGGGAAACATATTCAAGAACACTCTTATGCTGAATAGGTTCACTTTCCCATTCCTCTTTAACAAAATCCAGTAGTCCGCGAGGTCTCCGCCCATATACCAACTCAAAGGGCGAAAACCCAGTGGAGGCCTGGGGCACTTCCCGGATAGCAAATAGGAGAGCGGGTAACAGGCAGTCCCAGTCTTTCCCATCCCTTTGTACAACCCGCTTGAGCATAGACTTAAGGGTCTTATTAAAGCGCTCTACCAACCCATCCGTTTGTGGATGGTAGACCGATGTGCGCAGCTGTTTAATCCGGAACAGCTTGCACACATCAGCCATAACCCTCGACATAAACGGGGTGCCCTGGTCCGTGAGTATTTCCTTGGGAAAACCAGTCCGTGTAAACAACTGGAATAATTCCCGAGCAATAGCCTTAGAGGAGGTATTCCGCAGAGGTAGCGCTTCAGGATACCGGGTGGCATAGTCAAGGATCACCAGTATGTAAGAGTGACCTCGAGCTGACTTTACCAAAGGACCCACTATATCCATGGCTATTCTCTCGAATGGGACCTCAATTATGGGCAGAGGGACCAAAGGGCTCCGGAAGTGGGTCACCGGCGCGGTCAACTGACAGGTGGGACAAGAGGCACAGTATCTTCTTACCTCTGCTTTCAGACCTGGCCAGTAAAACCGGTCGGTGATCCGTGCCTCCGTCTTTTCAACTCCCAGGTGTCCCCCTAAAACATCATCATGGGCCAGGTCCAGGACCTTGCGTCTATACTGTTGGGGTACCAATAATTGTTCTACCACATTTTCTCTCACTTTGGTAACCCGATAAAGCAATTCATTATATATGGCAAAGTGGGGCCACCGCTCATTCGCACCTGGCTCTTGGGGTACCCCATTTAATACTACAACTTGTTCCCGTGCACGGGCCAAAGTGGGGTCCTGCATCTGGGCAGTACCAAATGTCCCCTGGGGAACACCCAAATCCGGCAGGGCAGGGGTAGAGGCCACTTCCTCATCCTCTTCACCCAGCATTACCTGAAGTGGGGAAGGTTCCCCCTCCTCAGTGTTCAGGTAGGTCTGCGAACCACACATTTTGACACCCTTCACAGTATCAGCACTACTTTCATCACCATTAACCCAATCATTAGCATTTGTATCAACTGGATCCACATTAGGTTCATTTGGCATCTCAGGGTTATTACCCTCAACCATAGGAACAGAGGAACTAGTTTCTCCCCAGTCTTGGGATCGTTCAGATAGTTCTCCTTGTCCCCACAGTTTTTCAAAAAATGGACAGTCTCGTCCTATGATAACATCATGTATCAAGTTCTTTACCACCCCCACCTCTTGAGTACCAGTGCCATATGCTGTGGAGATGGACACCGAGATGAGAGGGTACTCTCTAGTGTCCCCGTGAATGCATACAACCCGTAAAGTTTTGCTTACCGGACCGATCTTCCCAAGTACTCTAGGATGAACAAGGGTTACCATGCTTCCGGAGTCCAGCAAAGCCCAGGCAGGGAGGTGGTTCACTTGGACTACACACTCAAATTTCTCTTCTCCGCGGTCAAGGTGTGTGGTACATGCTCTATGAGCATAAAAAGACCCCCTCCGAAGAACCCCGCATTCCATGGGCTCCTCTTGCAGTGGGCAGTGGGCCCGGGTATGGCCCCAGGAATGACACCGCCAACATTGTACATCCCCTCCTCTCCGAACAGGAACAGATCGCTGAGGAGGTACTGGGAGTGACTCTTGACCTTCCGGGGTGTTGATTCCAGGGCTCCGGGGGACATCCTTTCGAAGGGCGGCAGTCGATCGAATAGGCCGTGGCAGACTGGGCCCTTGGCGCTTGGTAGGGCCAAGCAGATCCTCCACCACTGTATATCGCTCTACCATCTCGACAAGGAGGTTCACTGTTTTGGGGTCTCCATGGCTGACCCACCGTTGAAGGTCGTCTGGCAGTGACCGTAGGTATCGGTCCAGGACGACCCGCTCCACGATTTGGGGGCCCGACAACACTTCGGGCTGCAGCCATTTTTTTACCAGTTGCACCAGGTCATGCATTTGAGACCGTGGTGGACGATCTGGACAATACTTCCATTGGTGCACTCGTTGGGCCCGAACGGCCGTAGTCACCCCCAAACGAGCCAGTATTTCTGCCTTTAGTTTTTGATAGTCTTTAGCGTCCTCTGGTGGCAGGTCGAAGTAGGCTTTTTGAGGATCTCCGGTGAGAAAAGGGGCAATTAGGCCGGCCCACTGGTCCTGGGGCCACCCTTCTCTCTCTGCCGTCCTCTCAAATGTAGCAAGAAATGCCTCTACATCATCACTCAGGGACAATTTCTGCAAAAAATGGCTTGCCCTCACGGTCACCTGGTTGCCAGGGGCAACAGCCGCTTGCTCACGACCCTGAGACAACTGCTGTACTACTTCTTTTAAGGCAGTCACCTGAGCCTGCATAACCCCTTGCTGGGTTGCTTGCTGTGCTGCCAACTGAGCCACCAACAGGCGAGTATTTTCTTGCTGTACCTCCAGCTGAGTTGCTAAGCGCTGATTAGCTTCCTCATGGCGGGTCTGCGCTTGTATATTAGCCAGGGACAGTTGTTTAATTAGTTCCTCCATTGCTTCAGCTTTCAGGGTTTGGGCAGCTTTAACCCAGGACATAAATTCACTGTACTGTCCCTTTAAATGTCAGTTTTAAATTCAAATGCAAAAGCCAGCAAAAAAAAAAAAAAAAAAACGCCTGTTACTCTGTCCTGCCCGCATTCGAGCACCACTTGTAAAGTTCGGGGGACCAGCTAGACCGCAGGACACAGGCTTTTAGTTCAAAAGGAGGTTTTATTAAACTTAAACAGCTTCACAGCAGCAAAACAAAAGAAAAAGGTTTCAGTCTCACCGACTATCAAAGTCCCGAATTGCTATCGCAATCAAACACAGTCCTGGGGTGCTGTCGCAGGTGACTTCATCTGCTAGGAGGCCTCCAGGCCGAACGCTGCTGTTGACTTTGGTTGCTGCAAATCAAGCCAAACACAAACCACTATCTCCTCTGCACTCCTCCACCCATCTGCAACTTCCTGTCTTGTTTTTAAACCCACCTCCTCTGACAGGTGAGTTAACCCTTTTTGTTCCCTTAAAGGGATCACAGACCAAACAGAGGGGAAACATAGCGTCCTTCCAGGACCCAGCCACTGCGTCCTGTACAATATATATACACTTTATTTTGGAGTCTATCAATTGTGTTTATTTTAAATACACATTTTGGATTATTTCACTATATTATTTATGTGTTAGAAATCTGAGCAGATCACTACCATAATTATATACTCCCTTTTGTGTTTAGTGTACACTGTGGATTGATTTCTTTCACTTATTTTAGTAGCGCGAGGGACCTCACTTTAAATTTTAAAGTATATCTGTAGTGTTTTGTTATCTCTCTCCATGGCACTATGTCCCATAGCTGTCTCCTGCACCATTATTCTGTTATCAGCCTGATAACTCCTGACAAGTTCTCCGTCACATATGATAAAAGCAGACAGAGTTTTGTGTTGGGGAGGATGCTATAAATAGGCTTCACTGCAATGCTAACCAGGAAGAGAAAATCTCCTAACACGATGTGCACTTTCTAAACAGTAAATAAAGCTGAAGAGAGCAGATATACATGTAAAACTTATGTAGGGAGATTTGTTTCATCCCTGTGTATCATCTGAGGCTGTTCACTTCACTAAGTATATGTGAGGGTTTACATCCACTTTAAGTGTGTTTACTAGTTAGTTGTTTAACCACTTCCCGACCGGCACACGACGATGTACGTCGGCAGAATGGCACGGGCAGGCAAAAGGGCATACAGGTACGTCCCCTTTAAGATTGCCGCTGTGCCATTGCGTGTGCGTGCCGGTCGGGACCCCCGTGAGTCCGGTCGTGGGTCCCACGGACTCGATCGTCGTGGGGATACCCGCAATCGTCTCATGGGATGGCTGAACAGGGAGATGCCGAAGTAAACAGCATCTCCCCGTTCTGCCTAGCAACTAGTGACACTGACCTCTGCTGTGATTGGAGCAGAGATCAGTGTTCACTAAATCACAGCCACGCCCCCCCCCACAGTTAGTAACACGCCCCTAGGAACACTTAACCCTACACTGCCACCTAGTGGTTAACCCCTTCACTGCCAGTGTCATTTACACATGAATCAGTGCATTTAAATAGCACTGATTGCTGTATAAATGACAATGTCCCAAAAATGTGTCAAAAATGTCCGATGTGTCCGCCATAATGTCACAGTCACAATCAAAATAAGTAGAAAAAAATTATTAATAAAAATGCTATAAAACTATCCCCTATTTTGTAAACGCTATGCCTTCTGCGCAAACCAATCAATAATCGCTTATTGCAATTTTTTTTTTACCAAAAATATGTAGAAGAATACGTATCGGCCTAAACTGAGGAAAAAAAACTTTTTTTATATATTTTTGGGGGATATTTATTATAGCAAAAAGTAATAAATAATGTGTTTTTTTTTTCAAAATTGTCGCTCTTTTCTTGTCTATAGCGCAAAAAATAAAAACTGCAGGGGCGATAAAATACCACCAAAAGAAAGCTCTATTTGTGGGGAAAAAAAGACGTCAATTTTGTTTGCGAACCACGTTGCACGACCGCGCAATTGTCAGTTAAAGCGATGCAGTGCTGAATCGCAAAAAGTGGTCTGGTCTTAAGCCAGCAAAATGGTCCGGTCTGAAAGTGGTTAAAATACTTGAGCCCATTCACAAGAAAAGAGGGACACTAATGCCGCGTACACACGATCGGAATTCTCGTCGGAAAAAGCTCTGACGTTTTTTCCGACGGAATTCCGCTCAAGCTGTGTTGCCTACACACAGTCATACCAAATTCTGACGGTCAATAACACCGCGGCATACAACGTGTTTTAATTGTTTCCGAGCATGCGTCGGAATTTTGCGTCGGAAATTCCAACAGAAAAAGACCGATGGGCATACACACGGTCGGAAAATCCGATGAAAAGCTCCCATTGGACAGTTTCCATCGGAAATTCCGACCGCGTGTACGCGGCATTAGGCCTTGGAGAACCGTAGAGATTCAGGAATTGTCTCTTACTTTGGAGGGTCAGTAAGTTTATTGTGTGGAGGCATCATCCAAGCAAGTTACACCTTCCATTTAAGAGTTTTTTTTTATTTAGGTTCTGTATTTATAAGGATTGATGCCATGCTGGATCTATATTTAATAGCCACATGCTTGCACATGATGAGACGAGTTACAGTTTATAATATAGGTTAGTACTTAAGACTTCATGGACAGGAAATGCATAACTCTTAAATTCATAATTAAATGTAACAGATACAATTAAACCATTTACAATTTAAATTCAGTTACAATGTGCCATTTTTCAGTTTTCAAGGTTTTCATGGAGATTTACTTTAATGAAACAAATATATTGTATCATACTGTTACCTTTTTAAAAGTAAATATGCCGTAACTAAGGAGAAAATACAATAACTAATTTACTATAACAGACTTATTAAATATTGATGGTATCATTTCATCCCATGTTTCTCGCTTCCCCCATAAGAAGTATAAATGAGCACTCAGACATTCAATAATCCACAGGAAACTGACTTGAATAAGCAGGAAATTGCTGTGACCTACACTTGCAAGCTGAGTTGCATACATTATGCTCTATCAATAGGCAGTCTGCTTTTGAGATCGTTTCCTGCATGTTTCATGCATTGATCTGTCAAGAATAAGAAATTTGGGACATGTTGGCTAAGTCTGTGTGTAAACAACAATATGTTATGCTTTAGGCAGCAAGATATGGCTACACTGCTATATAAATAATATGGCAATAATAACTCAATGTTTTAAACTCTTCATGATGTATATTATTTATGTTAGATTGTTGATCACTGTCATTATTTGATCCTGTAACAGCAACTATTTAATCTAAAATAAAAAAAAATGAGAGTGAAAAAAGCAATTTTTTAAAAATATATAAATTTGTCTAGTTTTAGCAAGATCAAGAGAATTTATAATAAACCCAATAACCTATAAAACACAATTGAATTGCTACTAATTCCTGCAATTTTACCCCCCTCCCTTAATGTTTAATAATAACAACAATAATTATGATTATTATTATTTCCTCTCAATATTATTGGGGTTTTCAAAGCTTATGACTCCTGTTGCCACAAGGGAATTGGTTATACTTATCCCAATCCTGCATGAGTCTCTTGAGTCTCATGAGTCTCTTTTTTTCTTTTTTTTTTTTAATGTACAGGCATGTACATTAAAAAAAAAAAAAATATGTCCTTTTCACTTTGCGCAACTGCAGGACTTTTGTGTAAATCATTTTTAGATTGTATTTTGAGAACATATTCAGCATATCAGCAGCTACCATCTAATTGAATAGAGATGGTATTTTTCTGACTAATACTACTGGGCGACAGATGCCAAGGGATCTCTGTTCTGGTGGCCACTCAAAATTTTGAATTTGCCTCCACTTCCCATTCCAGATGATTTTGGAGATCAGAACAATTAGAATAAGTGAATCTCTCCAGTGAGGACACTGACTGCATCAGAAGCCAATGATATGTGTACAACTGGGGGGGGGGGGGGTTTAGTGAAACTGAAGCAGACCAAATGTGGCGCAGCTTTGCATAGTAACCAATCATATTCTAACTTCACTCTGTTCAGTTCAGCTTTGAAAAAAAAGCTAGAAGCTATGTGGTTAACATATAAAACTGCTCCAGTCTTAGCAAATTCCTCCTGTGAGTTAGGTATTTGTATTTTGGGTTGTGCTTAAAAGATGTGTCGCCATCTTTTGTTTTTACATGTCAATGTGTCTTTTCCAGTAATCTTGGATATAACACTTCCACTTTCTGTAAATTCAGAAGTCTGTAGGTACGAAGGAAAGATTTGTCTGTCCTAGCTTTACTTCATTATCCTTGTGGAACACAGTTTGTAAATTCTAGGTATTTAGTTATAGGTCATTTTATCACAACTGGATTCTTCTCTTTTTAGTCTTTTGTTCTCTGTCAATCCAATCACAATAGATTATGTTAATAACATCCATGGAAAGGTACTTTGCTTTTCAAGCGACTGCCTGTTTGTGTCCTCCAAGGTTGAATATACAGTGTGTGTGTATATATATATATATATATATATATATATATATATATATATACATACAGTACTGTGCAAAGGTTTTAAGCAGGTGTGAAGCCATGCTCTAGTACAATTTAATTGTTTATTTTTATCAGTTTACAGAAATCAAAGTGATCGAACTGAAGAAAAATCTAAATCAAATCAATATTTGGTGTGACTACCCTTTGGCTTCAGACCAGCATACACTTGTACACTTTGTACAGGGTATTTGTAGGATAAGAGTCAAGTGTATGATTATTCAATAATACCAAACAGGTTCTAATGATCATTAATTTCATATGTAGGTTAAAACACAGTCATTAACGGAAACAGAAACATGGGTTTCAAGATGTACTGTTCAAGGTCTTTTGAAAACAGCACAACGAAACAGGCAATGTTGGGGACCATAGATGCAGTGGTCAGCTAAGTAAACATAATGCAGCAGATTAAAGACACATTATACTTATCTTCAACCACAGAAGATGTCCAGCAGTGCCATCAGCACAGAACTGGTGGAAAACAGTGGGAGCCAGGTATATCCATCTACTGCCTGGAGAAGCCTGACCATAAGAGGTCTTCATGGAAGAATTGCCATCTCCAACGTGGAAACAAAGCTAAGCAACTCATCAATGCACACAAACATAGGAACTGGGGTGCATACAAATGGCAGCAGGTGCTCTGTACTGATGGGTCAAAATGTTAAATATTTGGCTGTAGCAAGGGGCAGTTTTTTTGCCAAGAGCTGGAGAACGGTACAGTATTGAGTGTCTGCATGGTGGAGGTTACTTGCAAGTTTGGGGCTGCATTTCTGCAAATAGAGTTGGAGATTTGGTCAGGATTAATGGTGTCCTCAGTGCTGAGAAATACAGGCAGATATTTATGCATCATGCCATACCATCAGGGAGAAATGTAATTGGCCCCAACGTTATTCTATCAGGACAATGGCCCCATTCATTCAGCCAATGCAAACAAGCTACCGCTTAATTGATAAAAATAAACTATTCACACTACTATTTCTGAAAGTATTCTTAATTTACAAAAATTTTTCATACAGGCCTAAAACTTTTGCACAGCAGTGTATATGCACAGGATTTATAGATAGATAGATAGATAGATATATAGTTAGATAGATATAGAGATAGATAGATAGATAGATAGATAGATATACAGTTAGTATATTCGAGTTAAAGTATAGGAGATAAGTAATATTGTTTATTGGTTGAAAGCTGTGCCACTTCAATTGAGCTGGGTGGTCTGCTATTATCTTTTATAACTATGTTAGTTTTGTATTATTTTGTATGTAGGTTATTGCATTCAGAAAAATGATTCATTAGCATGAGACATGCATGAACATGAAAGTGAATGCTATTATAAAATTCACTCTGGTTTGATGGCATGCTGGCAGTTAAATCTAGTTTAACAACAGGGGTTGGTCAGTCTAGGGGGACTCACACAAGGAGGCTCTTAGAACGACATTGCTGACTTATGATACTGTAAAACAGGAATTCTGCACTCTCTTCCTGGCCAAAGCATTACATTTGGAAAAAAATTGGCTTTACATACACTTTCATTTGATGATAAGGAAAATGTCACTGTACAGCTTAAATATAAATACAGATGCTTCAGTTACAAAATGGTGCATCTTACACACTGTACAAATAAAGGGATGTGTCCTGAAAAAATGATCATTGTACAGGAATAATAATACCAGTAAAACCAAGGCAGCTTGCGCATGGCAAGTTAGAAGTTGTGTCTTCTATAATAAAAAAATGCTCAACCTTAAGGGGATTAACCCATAGCAAACAATAAAAATCTATAATTTCAGTAGAGTGGTTGTTATGAGTTACTATATTCAAGAATTACCAAAAAAAGAAAAACAAGAACTAGTTCTTGAATAAGGCTAAGTGTGGTTTATTTGGCAGAAATGGAATTGGAACTTAAAAAAAAACACCTAGTATAACTTTTAGGAACAAGGTCACTTGTGCCTAAAGCCCCATACACACTATTAGATTTTCTGCAGATTTTTGTCTTCAGATTTACCAAAACCATGTAGTAGACATGTGCGATTAGTTTCGTACGAATTCGAAATACGTACGAATTTACGAATCCGTAGTACAAATTTTTTCTACTACGAATTCCGTACGGAATCCGAAATTCCGTTTACGAATTTCGTTGCCGAAATTATTCGAATCCGACTACCAAATATCAAATTTCAACTAATATGAAAGAAATCATTATAGCGGATATAATGAATGAATTCGAATGATTCGAATGAATTGAATGAATTCGAATGGATTCGAATGACAAAGCGTCATTTTTGCAGAAAAAAAAGCTATTTAAAAAAAAAATTCACTTGCGGCTATTGCCGGCAAATGAATTGTCGGCTCCGTAACACAGAGAACAGTCATTCATTGATATAAAAAAAAAAGCGTAGGGGTCCCCCCAAATTCAATAACCAGGCCCTTCAGGTCTGGTATGGATATTAAGGGGAACCCCAGCCAAAAAAAAAATGGCGTGGGGTCCCCCCTTAATATCCATACCAGACCCTTCAGTGGGATGGATTTTAAGGGGAACCCCGCAAAAAAAAAAATGGGGTCCCCCTCAAATTCCATACCAGACCCTTTATCCGAGCACGCAACCTGGCAGGCCGCAGGAAAAGAGGGGGGGACGAGATGGCCCCCCTCCCGCCTGAACCGTACCAGGCCACATGCTCTCAACATTGGGAGGGTGCTTTGGGGTCCCCCCCAAAGCACCTTGTCCCCATGTTGATGGACAAGGGCCTCATCCCCAAAACCCTGGCCATTGGTTGTGGGGGTCTGCGGGCGGGGGGCTTATCAGAATCTGGAAGCCCCCTTTAACAAGGGGACCCCCAGATCCCGCCCCCCCTGTGTGAAATGGTAAGGGGGTACAAAAGTACCCCTACCATTTGACAAAAAAAGTGTCAAAAAGCGTAAAAATGACAGGAGACGTCTTTGACAATTCCTTTATTATAATCTTCTTTCTTCTGGTCTTCCTTTCTTCATCCTTCGGTTTCTTGATCTTCTCCTTCCGGCATCTTCTTCCATCTTCTTCTTCCATCATCTTCTTCCTCCGATCCGCTTCTTCTTCCTCCGGTCTTCTCGTCCTTCTCGTCTGGGATCTTCCCATGGCATCGGCGTCTGTTCTCGGGCCTCTCCTCGCAATGGGAGGCCCCCGCTGTGTGAGGCTTCGCTCCGGCTGACAGGTCTTTTATAACGGAGGGCACCTGGTAACCCTGCCCCCCTCTGACACACGGGGACGTCATGGGGACTTCCTATGGCTTTCCCCATGACGTTAGAGGGGGGACCCCAAAGCATCCTCCCAATGTTGAGGGCATGTGGCCTGGTATGGTTCAGGTGGGAGGGGGGGGCACTCTCGTCCCCCCTCTTTTCCTGCGACCTGCCAGGTTGCGTGCTCGGATAAAGGGTCTGGTATGGATTTTGAGGGGGACCCCATGCCATTTTTTTTTTTTTTGGCCGGGGTTCCCCTTAAAATCCATCCCAGACCTGAAGGGTCTGGTATGGATATTTAGGGGGGACCCCACGCCATTTTTTTTATTTTTTTTGGCTGGGGTTCCCCTTAATATCCATACCAGACCTGAAGGGCCTGGTTATTGAATTTGGGGGACCCCTACGCTTTTTTTCTGACACTTTGTGCAGGAACAGTTCTCTATATTAGATATACTGAATCTCAAATTCATTCGAATCATTCGAAGCATTCGTTATATCCGCTATTATAATTTCTTTCATATTAGTTGAAATTCGATATTTGTAGTTGGATTTATTAACGATTCGTAACGATTCGTAACGATTCGTAACGATTCGTAACTTGAAATTGAAATTTGATATTTGTAGTTGGATTCGAATTGTTCTCTGTGTTACGAGAACCGACAATTCATTAGCCGCGTTAACGATTCGTAACTTTACTAACGATTCGAGAAAAAAAATTACGATTTGTGCGAAATTCGTATTTCGTACGAATTCGAACGGAATTTCGTACACGAATTACGAATTTTTTTATATACGAAACGGGGCGAAACGAAACAAATTTTTTGACAGTTCCCATGTCTACCATGTAGTGCAAGGGCCTGCCTGATTGCATACAAATTGAAGCTCTTAAGGTTTGACCTCATATTATAAGGTTTTGGTAAATCTAACGACAAAAATCTGCAGAAAATCTAATAGTGTGTATGGGGCTTTAGGCACAAGTGACCTTGTTCCTTAAAGTTATACTAGGTGTTTTTTTTAAGTTCCAATTCCATTTCTGCCAAATCTGAAGATAAATTTTGTCCGCTGAACAAACTGCCATTTTTCTGAATGTTAGTATGCTGCTTTTGACAGCTGATTACGAATTTTCCTCAGACAAAAACTGTATGTGCAGGCTTGAAAATTTCTGTCTGATGTGACCACAACGTCAGATTTTCTTTTCATTAGAACGGTTTTCGGACAAAAAAAACCGAAGAGCAAGACTAGGCATGCTCAGAAATTAAAAAACACATACAAAACAATTGAACACAATACGTCACTTCTGATGTTGAATTCTGTCGTCAGAAAATTTTCTGATGGTGAGTACCCTATTCACTTTCGATTTGAGACTAACATAACAAAATTTTGACATGTGGTTGTGTCTGTGCAGCCACTGCATTTGCATCCACTTATATTGACTGCCTGAACGCAGCTCCATGGCAGATGCAGAATAAAAGTGACTCTGCATGCTGGACTGGTGCCAGCATCTGTCTGAATGAGCCCTAAAGGTACAATGTTTTATATACTTTAACCAATTCAGCCCCAGAAGGATTTACCCCCTTAATGACCAGGCCTTTTTTTGCGATACGGCACTGCGTTATTTTAGCTGACAATTGCGCGGTCATGCAATGATTTACCCAAATAAAATTGATGTCCTTTTTTTCCCACCAATCTTTTGGTGGTATTTGATCACCTCTGCGTTTTTTATATTTTGCGCTTTAAATAAAAAAAGACAGATCAAACACCTAACTGACATTTTTGACACTTTTTTGGGAACCAGTGACATTATTACAGTGATCAGCTACGGCGATTCATGCAGCCGAGCCAACCTGCTGCAGTATAACTGGGGTTTGTAAGTAGTTCAATGTTTTTTTTCTTTGTGCTGTTATATCATTGTTTCACGCTTTTGATTTTCTACTTTAATTTCCCCATCACAGAGCAGGAGGACTTTGATGGATTTTTTTTTAAATATCCATGACTATTTAACTATGTATACAAATCATTGCAGTTCTTCCAGTTGTTAAAAGATTGTGCTTCTGCTCACATGGATTATGGAATAAAGAAAAAAAAAAGAAAATAAATCCTTTTCATCAGATGAGGTTTCACAATGTAATTTATGTTTAGATCAACCTCTCTTTTTCAGAGTCTCTTTGCTGCCAATTGTCTCAGCAGGGAGTACATATAAAAAAGCCGAAAATTTAGTAATGAACAAAAACTTTGCACTGCCTTTCATTCTGCTTTATGCTTAAACAATTTAACACACTGAACGGTATGTATTACAAGCAAAATGAACTCACCTAAAATATAATTAGGGATGCAAACAGCCATTTTATTAAAATGTCATACTTATTTAAAATGTGCTCATTGTAATATTGGTCTCGCTTAATTTAAGCTGTGAAATGGGAAAAAAGCTCTATTGTTATGGCAACAAACAAGATTAATAAAAAAACTAAGTTTGACAATTGCTTCCACAGTTTTTTAGAAACCTGAAGCAAGCTTTAAAAATACAAAGCCAAAAGGCTGTAGAAGCTTTTTGTTTTGTTCATTTTCACAATATTGCATTTCACTTAGCATCCCCTTAGAGCATAATTCTGATTTTAAAATACATTTCTCAACCACAAACAAAATCTGACATAAACTTTAAAGAGACAAAGCTGTAAAAATATGTTTAATTAGCATATGCATCTTAAGTTTCAATTACTGTAAAATATTTTTTCTTTACATCAGCCACTAGATTATGAAAATAGATTACTCAGTATTCTTATGCATATTTAATAATTGGTGAGCAATTACAGGTGAAGTACACAAGGTACTTTTTCCAGCCTTTTTTTTTACTTTTACTTCTCCTGTTACCTTTTACATGAACATATTCTGTTTTTAAAAGACAAAAATAATAAAATACCATTAAAAAAATCTGAAAATGTTCAACTTTTTTTTCCTTCCACATAAGGATGCAATCAACCATGCTAAAGCCCAGAAGACACATACCAAAAGATGGTCAGTTTAGCAGGAACCTGACAAGTTTTGATAAGTGTGAACCACTGTCTGCTCAACAGAAGCCTGCTTCAACTGGCTTCTGTCGAACGGTCTTGCTAGAAAACCAACATTCGATTGGCTCTTGCAGCCAATGGCTGCAAACACTAATCTGTGTATTCTGATGGGGGAGTGTCTCTGGTGTGAGAATACAATATAAATATCTCAGTGGTAGAAATCCCTGCATCACACATCAAAGTGTTGATGCAAAGATCTGTCAGTATTTTTTTTTTTCTTTTGTTCAACCCACTGGTTACATGAATAAAAAAATAAAAAATGAACGTGTATAACCAGGTTAAGGCAGGCTGCTTTTTATGCTATGTTGCTGATTACAAGCTCACTATACAATAATTTGTACAATTGCACTGGACTATAAAAGTACCTATGCACTTGACATAGCTCCATATCCAGCACTAGGGATGAGCCGAACACCCCCGGTTCGGTTCGAACCAGAACCTTCGAACGGACCGAAAGTTCGCGCGAATTTTCGAACCCTATACGTTATAATGGACGCGAACGTTCGAAATCAAAAGTGCTAATTACAACGGCCAATATGCATGTTAATGTCATAAAACAGGTTTGGGGACCCGGGTCCTGCCCCAGGGGACATATATCAATGCAAAAAGAACTTTTAAAAACTAACGTTTTTTCGGGAGCAGTCATTTTAATGATGCATAAAGTGAAAAAAAAAAAGTGAAATTTTCCTTTAAATATGGTACCTGGGGGGTGTCTAAAGTATGCCTGTGAAGTGGCATGTGTTTCCCGTGTTTAGAACTGTCCTTGCACAAAATGACATTTGTAAAGGAAAAAAAAGAAGCCATTTAAAACCACTTGCGGCTTTAGGTTTGATCTTAAGTAGAATCTGAACAGGTACATTATGAAGTCTAGCTCCATCCCAAAAAAATCTATTTTTAAGCTTTTTGGAGAACATAGGGAGGGGTTATCACCCCTGTAACATTTGCTGTCTTTGCACATGTGTTCAGAACATGTCACCTCACTTTCCGTCCAATGACAAATGTTTTTGGAAAAGTGGGGTTTTAATTGAAACAAGGATTGGTGATAAAGTATCAGTAGAGAGGAGATACCTTTTTCCCAAATTAAATCTAACAGGATAGAATTTCCCTTCCTAGGGGTAGATTTCCTCTCACTTCCTGTTTTCTCTTTCCATTTGCAAGTAGGAGTCGTTTGTAAGTTGGATGTTTGAAAGTAGGGGCCTGGCGTATATACTCTGCAGAAATTTGCCCTATTAGATGTTGGTGTAGCCACAAGACTGGTGGGCACAGGAATGGGCCCTGCTGTGAGTTAATAGATCAAGATTTGTAATTGCATGCACCTCTTGAAGCTCTGTGTGTGTAATGGGACTAACACACTTCAAGTCCTATAGGTGCTTCTGGGAACAAAATATAGCTCTGTGTGTGTAATGGGACTAACACACTTCAAGTCCTATAGGTGCTTCTGGGAAGAAAATATAGCTCTGTGTGTGTGATGGGACTAACACACTTCAAGTCCTATAGGTGCTTCTGGGAACAAAATATAGCTCTGTGTGTGTAATGGGACTAACACACTTCAAGTCCTATAGGTGCTTCTGGGAAGAAAATATAGCTCTGTGTGTGTAATGGGAATAACACACTTCAAGTCCTATAGGTGCTTCTGGGAAGAAAATATAGCTCTGTGTGTGTAATGGGACTAACACACTTCAAGTCCTATAGGTGCTTCTGGGAACAAAATATAGCTCTGTGTGTGTGATGGGACTAACACACTTCAAGTCCTATAGGTGCTTCTGGGAACAAAATATAGCTCTGTGTGTGTGATGGGACTAACACACTTCAAGTCCTATAGGTGCTTCTGGGAACAAAATATAGCTCTGTGTGTGTGATGGGACTAACACACTTCAAGTCCTATAGGTTCTTCTGGGAACAAAATATAGCTCTGTGTGTGTGATGGGACTAACACACTTCAAGTCCTATAGGTGCTTCTGGGAACAAAATATAGCTCTGTGGGTGTGATGGGACTAACACACTTCAAGTCCTATAGGTGCTTCTGGGAACAAAATATAGCTCTGTGTGTGTAATGGGACTAACACACTTCAAGTCCTATAGGTGCTTCTGGGAACAAAATATAGCTCTGTGTGTGTAATGGGACTAACACACTTCAAGTCCTATAGGTGCTTCTGGGAACAAAATATAGCTCTGTGTGTGTAATGGGACTAACACACTTCAAGTCCTATAGGTGCTTCTGGGAAGAAAATATAGCTCTGTGTGTGTGATGGGACTAACACACTTCAAGTCCTATAGGTGCTTCTGGGAACAAAATATAGCTCTGTGTGTGTAATGGGACTAACACACTTCAAGTCCTATAGGTGCTTCTGGGAAGAAAATATAGCTCTGTGTGTGTAATGGGAATAACACACTTCAAGTCCTATAGGTGCTTCTGGGAAGAAAATATAGCTCTGTGTGTGTAATGGGACTAACACACTTCAAGTCCTATAGGTGCTTCTGGGAACAAAATATAGCTCTGTGTGTGTGATGGGACTAACACACTTCAAGTCCTATAGGTGCTTCTGGGAACAAAATATAGCTCTGTGTGTGTGATGGGACTAACACACTTCAAGTCCTATAGGTGCTTCTGGGAACAAAATATAGCTCTGTGGGTGTGATGGGACTAACACACTTCAAGTCCTATAGGTGCTTCTGGGAACAAAATATAGCTCTGTGTGTGTAATGGGACTAACACACTTCAAGTCCTATAGGTGCTTCTGGGAACAAAATATAGCTCTGTGTGTGTAATGGGACTAACACACTTCAAGTCCTATAGGTGCTTCTGGGAAGAAAATATAGCTCTGTGTGTGTAATGGGACTAACACACTTCAAGTCCTATAGGTGCTTCTGGGAACAAAATATAGCTCTGTGTGTGTGATGGGAATAACACACTTCAAGTCCTATAGGTGCTTCTGGGAAGAAAATATAGCTCTGTGTGTGTAATGGGACTAACACACTTCAAGTCCTATAGGTGCTTCTGGGAACAAAATATAGCTCTGTGTGTGTGATGGGACTAACACACTTCAAGTCCTATAGGTGCTTCTGGGAACAAAATATAGCTCTGTGTGTGTGATGGGACTAACACACTTCAAGTCCTATAGGTGCTTCTGGGAACAAAATATAGCTCTGTGTGTGTGATGGGACTAACACACTTCAAGTCCTATAGGTGCTTCTGGGAACAAAATATAGCTCTGTGTGTGTAATGGGACTAACACACTTCAAGTCCTATAGGTGCTTCTGGGAAGAAAATATAGCTCTGTGTGTGTAATGGGACTAACACACTTCAAGTCCTATAGGTGCTTCTGGGAACAAAATATAGCTCTGTGTGTGTAATGGGACTAACACACTTCAAGTCCTATAGGTGCTTCTGGGAAGAAAATATAGCTCTGTGTGTGTAATGGGACTAACACACTTCAAGTCCTATAGGTGCCTCTGGGAACAAAATGAAGGAGCTCTGCCTGCCTGCCACGAACACACTACAAGTCCTATAGGTGCTTCTGGTAACAAAATATAGGAGCTCTGCCTGCCTGCCACGAACACACTACAAGTCCTATAGGTGCTTCTGTTAACAAAATATAGGAGCTCTGCCTGCCTGCCACGAACACACTACAAGTCCTATAGGTGCTTCTGGGAAGAAAATATAGCTCTGTGTGTGTAATGGGACTAACACACTTCAAGTCCTATAGGTGCTTCTGGGAACAAAATATAGCTCTGTGTGTGTGATGGGACTAACACACTTCAAGTCCTATAGGTGCTTCTGGGAACAAAATATAGCTCTGTGTGTGTGATGGGACTAACACACTTCAAGTCCTATAGGTGCTTCTGGGAACAAAATATAGCTCTGTGTGTGTGATGGGACTAACACACTTCAAGTCCTATAGGTGCTTCTGGGAACAAAATATAGCTCTGTGTGTGTAATGGGACTAACACACTTCAAGTCCTATAGGTGCTTCTGGGAAGAAAATATAGCTCTGTGTGTGTAATGGGACTAACACACTTCAAGTCCTATAGGTGCTTCTGGGAACAAAATATAGCTCTGTGTGTGTAATGGGACTAACACACTTCAAGTCCTATAGGTGCTTCTGGGAAGAAAATATAGCTCTGTGTGTGTAATGGGACTAACACACTTCAAGTCCTATAGGTGCCTCTGGGAACAAAATGAAGGAGCTCTGCCTGCCTGCCACGAACACACTACAAGTCCTATAGGTGCTTCTGGTAACAAAATATAGGAGCTCTGCCTGCCTGCCACGAACACACTACAAGTCCTATAGGTGCTTCTGGTAACAAAATATAGGAGCTCTGCCTGCCTGCCACGAACACACTACAAGTCCTATAGGTGCTTCTGGTAACAAAATATAGGAGCTCTGCCTGCCTGCCACGAACACACTACAAGTCCTATAGGTGCTTCTGGTAACAAAATATAGGAGCTCTGCCTGCCTGCCACGAACACACTACAAGTCCTATAGGTGCTTCTGGTAACAAAATATAGGAGCTCTGCCTGCCTGCCACGAACACACTACAAGTCCTATAGGTGCTTCTGGTAACAAAATATAGGAGCTCTGCCTGCCTGCCACGAACACACTACAAGTCCTATAGGTGCTTCTGGTAACAAAATATAGGAGCTCTGCCTGCCTGCCACGAACACACTACAAGTCCTATAGGTGCTTCTGGTAACAAAATATAGGAGCTCTGCCTGCCTGCCACGAGCACACTACAAGCCCCTCTTTCTCAATCATCTTTGTAACTGAATCTATCTAACTCAATCTCTGTAAGTGAATCTCTCTAACTATCTAAATGCAGCAGAGTGTCACAGAATCTGCCTGCTCAATCTGCGCCGGAACAGCATGTGACCGGCGCAGACGGCGTGGCGGCGTTTTATAGGGGGGGGCGTGTACTACAGCCCCTGAGCTGTAATTGGCTACAGGCGTCCTGCCTGTAGCCAATTATGGCTCTTCGAGTTTCCGGGGCTGTGATTGGCCAAGCATGCGGGGTCACAGTGCATGCTTGGCCAATCATCAGCCAGCAATGCACTGCGTCGGCCGCGCCGGCCGCAATGCATTGCGGGGCCGCTCGCATCACACGAACGTGATGCGAGCGGCCAAAATAGTTCTGGGCTCGCCGAGCGAGCGAACGCCCGGTGCTCGATGCGAACGTGGGTTCGCATCGAGCACCGGGCCCATCCTTATCCAGCACCAATAAGAACTTAAAAAACTGTATATTTTTCTTAATTCTGGATGAATAAGCTGTATCTGTGCCATACATCCAAAACAGTTACAGTGGCATGCACCTGAATGATAAATGATAATGATAAGCAAATCTCCACACTCAATGTCTATAGAAATAAAGTGGCACATGCCTCTTCTTTACCTATATGTTGTATGTTGTTTTTTTATTAATTTTTTTTGTATACAGGTGAATATAAAGCGGTAATAATTTATGTTCATTTTTTAACCACATGCCGGCCAGCGCACAACGATGTATGTCAGCATAGTGGCTCGGCTGGGCAAATGGGCGTACAGGTACGTCCCCTTTAAATCGTGGCATTGTGGGCATGTGCACGCCCGCTGCGTACTTGGCAGAACGGGGAAATGCAATGTAAACAAGGCATTTCTCTGTTCTGCCTACTGACATGACAGAGATCTACTGCCCCTCCGTCATTGGGAGCAGTGATCGCTGTCATGTCAGTGGTAGCCCCCCCCCCACAGTTAGAATCACTCCCTAGGACACACTTAACCCCTTTTTTTTTTAAAATTAATTCATTTATTTATTTTAATTAAAGGGGCTCTCATTTATATTTGCATAGTCCTTACTGATTTACATCAGCAGAACAAATGCAAGAAGTGATGTGTGCATATGGGCCAGAAGCAAATGTGTGGTGATGCCAAACAAATCAATGAACCCCACCCACACCAAATCTAACTACCACATCCACCCCCACAAATCACAGCAAAAAAATGGCCTTCTCAGGCCAAACGAACCCCCCTACTGCAGCCCATTATATAAGATAGGTTGTATTGTTAGCGCACTGACCCACGCCCAATAAAGTACACGCACACCAGTATCTTTCAATCTGTCTCTTCATGTATGTCTAAAGTGATTGCACCTGATGAGCAGGAACACATAATAATATTTACAACTGTGTTAGTCCTTAGCTATGTGCATCAAATCACCAACTACAGGCCAAAGATCGAAGTCCATTTGCATGCACATATACAAAGCAACCGTTTTCTAAGCATATGTACCTGTGCAGTGTAAACCCTACAAGTTTAAATGTCCAAGTCCTTGGGCATGATAGTGCTAACAAACATTAACATCAGTCCCTGGCTGCAATGAGCTTCCAATCTAAAGTCCAAACTTAACTTTCTTACATGAGAGACTATTTTAACAGGAGACAAATAAGATGCCAGAATGTAATTGGATTGGGGCATTGATCAAGCTGCAATGATGGGCAATTGTGAGGCTGCAGATGGGCATTGATCAAGCTGCATTGCTGGGCAATTGTGAGGCTGTAGATGGACATTGATCAAGCTGCATTGATGGGCAATTGTGAGGCTGCATATGGGAATTGATCAAGCTGCATTGATGGGCAATTGTGAGGCTGCAGATTGCATTGATCAGGCTGCAGATGGACAATGGTGAGGCTGCATTGATGGGCACTGACCCTTATTTTGCTTCAAAGTTCATTATATAACCATTTCAATACCCAGCCATAGTCAAATGACGCCCACAGATGGGATCTCCCATCCTGGGTGGGCGTCATATGACGTCCTCCGCTTTCCGCCGCTACTGAGGGCCCCCGGGGGCCCACAGAGCGGCGATCGGGGATCCGGCGTGTCCCTTGGGATACAGCTATTCCCCAATGGGGGTATTGGAGTTGTGGCGGTGGCGGCGGAGCTTCCTGAGCTCTGATATGTCCCTATGCAGAGCGGCATTGGGAAGTGGCGTGCATGGTGCCCTCGCGTGCCCCCGGTGGCGTGCAGATAAGCGATCAGGGCTGAGGCTTTTTCCTTGGAGACAGCCCAGCCCCGATCAGTGAAAAGAGCCAATGAAATTGGCTCTTTACCATGTGACCGGCTGTGTCCAATCACCGCCGGTCACTAAATGTAAACAAAACAGTGTGTAACCGCTGTTGCTGGGTTCTCCTCTTCACACACCGATCCAGTGTGAGGAGGAGATCAGCTAACATTCAGTTATATATACATATACAGTACCCTATACTGAACTACTGTGCCCAGATTGCACCCCTAAATAAAGAGGACCTGTCATCAGGAGTACCTGTCCATCAGGTGTACCTGCCACCAGACTAGAGTACCTGCCACCTCACCAGAGTACCTGGCACCGCACTACCTGCCACCAGAGTACCCGGAACCTCACTACCTGCCACCACAGTACCCGCCACCAGAGTATCCGCCACCTCACCAGCTGCCACCAGAGTACCTGCCACCAGAGTACCCGCCACCAGAGTACCTGCCACCAGAGTACCCATCACCAGAGTACCCGTCACCAGAGTACATACAGCCACTATGTCCAGAAAGGTGTACACCCCAGAAGAGGCATACCAAATACTCAGTCTGACCGATCAGAGCAACGGGGAGCTTTCACCGCTCAGTTCTGTTTCTGATTCTGGTTCGGAATATGAGCCCCCCGAAGGCAGCACATCAGGATCCGAATCAGAGGAGGAAGCAGACCGTCCAAAAAGACGATGATCTGAACACCAGGCAGCTACCAGCAGTGCCGATGGCGGTAGACCCCAGCTTAAATTGTTTTTAGGCCTAACGCTCAACATGGGGGCTTACAAAAAAAACGAAATGCATAAGTATTGGTCGACCAAACCCATTCACTATATGCCAATTTTTTCATTGTCATGTCCAGGTCCCTATACAAAATTATAATGCGCTTCCTGCATTTCAGTGACCACTCACAGTGCCCCCCCCCCCCCCCCCCCGAAATCACCCCAACTTTCATAAACTATATAAAATCCGCCCCCTAATTATTTTTTTTTTAAAAGAAGTTTGCCAAAATTTATGTCTCTGACAAAAACATATCTGTTGACGAATCGCTGGTGCATTTCACAGGCTGTCTGGGAATCAAGCAATACATCCCAAGTAAGAGGGCAAGGTACGGCTTGAAGTTCAACAAGCTCTGTGAAAGCGACACCGGTTATGTGCGCTCATTCCGCATGTACGAAGGCAAAGATTCCCAGCTCCAGCCCCTTGAGTGTTCATCGTACATGGGAATAAGTGGAAACATTGTTTGGGAGTTGGCATTCCCACTCCTCCAAAAGGGGTACCATATTTACATGGACAACTATTATACCAGTTTCTCGGCCACCTATACCTGAAAAAAACTTTGGCCTGGGTACAACAAGGAAAAACCGAAAGGGCTTCCCACAGCGTCTTGTCACCACAACCATTCAAAGGGGAAATCGACAAGCTTGAGGAATGAGGAAGTGTTGGCTGTGAAGTGGAGGGATAGAAAAGATGTGTACATCATGTCCACCATCCACGATGACACCTTGGTGGAACTTCACAAAAGATGCAGTCCCATTCTCAAGCCTTCCTGTATCAACGAGTACAATAAATTCATGGGGGGGGGGGGGGATTTAAACAATCAAATGTTGCAGCCCAATCTTTCAACAAGAAAATCCCTGTTCTGGTACAAAAAAGTCGCAATTTACTTTTTTCATTTGGACCTTTTAAATTCTTTCATCATCTACCAAAATCAACGGAAACACCCACCACCTTCATAAAGTTTATTGAAGACATTGTCACTGCCCTGATCTACCAACAAGTATCCCTCCCAGAAAGCATTCGCTCCGATTGTGTCAGCAGACAACATGAGCGCCATTTTCCAGACCATATTCCACCAACAGGATCTGGAAGACGACGCCAAATAAAATGTCGGGTGTGCACCAACTGTCCCGACTGTCCCTCCCAACCTGGCCTTTGCATCGGAGAATGCTTCGAGCGATATCACACTCTCGAAAACTATTAGCCCATATTTCTAATACTGCCATTTCCCCATTTCAATTTCTGTCCTGAATATTTTCCTGCCTCAACCAACCATATCATTGTCTTCCATGTGAACTGACCCTGGCCTGTTTCTCGACTATGCCTCTGCCTACAGTCTGCATTGTTTATCCGCCATGTTTCTGCCTTTCATGTAAACGGACCCTGGACTGTATCAACTATGCCTCTGCCTACTGTCTATTTCTGCCTTTTACCTGCACTGACCTTGGCCTGTTGACCATGTTTTTTGAGGGGCTCCAGAATAGTGTTCTGAGTTCATAAAAACAGTTTTTGGTTTTCTGTGTTCCCAGAACAGGGTCTGGTTGTCCGGAGGCTTCAAAGCGATTTGGGTGGGAGAAGACTCTACCCCTGTCCCCATTCTTTCCTGACTGATGCCCTAAGCTTGATGGTCCTGCCTGCTCCCTGGACAAATATTGGACAAAACCTGGACAAATACTCTGGCTGTACTGACCATACCTCTACCTGCTGCATGTACTAACTATGGACAGTATTCCTGCCTGCTGCATGGACGATCCTTTGATCCTTTTGTTGCTGCTGACCACATCCCTGCCTGCTATCTGGACTAATGCTTTGGCTGTGCTGACAACATCTCTACCTAGCCATTGGCTCCCGCTGCTGTCAATCAAATCCAATGATGCGGCAGCGGGGGGCGGGACCGAGACATACACTCTGCGTCTATGGGTGCAGAGTGTATGCGATGGAAGCGCGCTTGCAAGGTAATCCCCTCAGGAGAGAGCTTCCCGAGGGGGTTAGCTATTGCGGGGAGGAGCCGAGAGAGCCTAAGTAGGACCCCAGAACAGGAGGATCGGGGCCACTCTGTGCAAAACGAGCTGCACAGTGGAGGTAAGTATGACATGTTTGTTATTTAAAAAAAATTAAAAATGAACCTTTATATATAATATACTGCATATTTCAGTACCATTTAGGCAATTACATCATACTCTAAACATTATTACCATGCACAATTCTCCAGCTTTTAACAGAGTAAGGGTTTGGGCACTATTTAGTTTCAGGGAACTATAGTAAATTCGACTTTGGGAGTATTTTTTTACCAGCGCTATGGTGAAAACCGTTTTAGCGCCAATTAGCTTGAAATAGCGCTAAATAGCTCTAATTAGCGCTGCAGCGCTATAGTAAATGACCCCCATTGTGACTCAAAAGTTAACTAGAGTAAGGCGTTAAACAAATCATTTGGTAGTATGATGAGATGTGAGCAAGCAATAAGAAACAATTCTTGATGTCCAAAGTTTTTTGTTTAAAGCAGACCTTGCATCAATGTGCAAAATCCTCTTAGACCCCATAATATCATGTAAAAAAGCAAAATTACCTGTAAAAAGTACTGTACATTTGGAGGAAAAGCAAAAATATACTTGCCTTACACCAGGACTTTCAACTGTAAAAGTTTCTTCACAGGCCTTGGCAAAATGCTTGAAAAAGATCCTATCTGAGGATGCCAAATCTCATAAGGAGATGCTTCTGCATAGTGCTGGATCATGAGATCTGGTGGTCTCAGCCTTCATAGGAGTTCACCGGAAGTATCATCTTTGCTAGGCACTGCATCTAGATGCCGAGGTGACTGGTAAGAAAATATTTTTTTTTTCCCCAAATGTCTTATTTTACACTGTTTTAGACACAGGGGTGTATGGGGGTCTAAAGTGACTCAGTCACCATTTGCCTCCCTGGGGATCAGGAAGGATATTTTTTCCCCCCAGTGGAGCGAATTGGATAATTTTTCTTTTTTTTTTGCCTTCCTCTGGATCAACTGTGGGTATAGGACTGTGTTAATGGGGGTATCTTTTTCCTGTTGGTTTAACTAGATTTTTTCAACCTCACAACATAACTAAGTAACTATGAAAGATTGTTTGAGTGGCCAAAGCTTTCAAACACAGTGAATTATAAAAAATAGACAGTAGGACAATAATGGATTGCTTATCTTTACCTGTCCTGCTGATTGTTCCTATTGTTCTTGAAACCTTCATGCAAGAGCTACAGTCACCCAAAGAATTGTCATATTCAGCACTTTCCACAGTAGCAAATGCCTGTGTCCCTTGCCTCATGCTGTGGTTCAGTTCGCTGGGCCCTGCCGCACATACTGTGTACTTAAGTAATGTAGGGGCAAGCAGATGAAACCAAAAAGCGCAGCAGAGAACTAGGCATCTGGAAATGTGTCATGTTTGAAGATTTTTCAGGCTGCCGTAGCTGTTCAAGGGAGTGAAGAATCCAGGAACTGGTGGTGGAACAGCTAAGTATAAACAATATTCTATTGCAGGATACTATTTGATTACATTTTTTAATAAGATAAATGTCCCTTTAAACATGATTTTTATCATATAGTTACTCTGTTTGAAAACCCTCCCCCCCTCCGGGTCACATTTGGCACCTTTCAGGGGGGATGCAGATACCTGTCTAAGACAGGTATTTGCGGGGGCGTGGCCTGGAGCTGCATGGAGTAGGGTGTGCAGTGTGAGAGCTCCGTCCGAGCACGTATCCTTCTTCACATCCTTTGGGGATTTCTCCTCCGAATAGAGACACCCGTCTACCTGGGACGACCACCTATCACCCTACAACCATGTCCCCACCGAAGAGGGCCTCTGAGGCCGCTAACAAGCTCGCAAAGTACCGCCACGAGGGCCGCGGGAGCGGCGATGAAGATGGCGCCGACCAGGCCCAGGCCCCAGACAAGTCAACAGCAGGAGACACAGCCAAAATCCTTGAGGCAGTTTCCCTGTGCCAAACAACACTTACCTCCAAAATCGAAGAGGTCAAAGTAGACATCTCCCTCATCCGGCAAGACATCCAGAAGCTGAGGGATCGGGCCGCTGAGACAGAGCGCAGAGTGAGCCACGTGGAGGCAGACATTGCTCCCCTGCAGGTGACCACGGAGCAGCTCCAACACCAGCTCAGCGTCGTCCTGCACAAACAGGACGACATGGAGAACAGGCTGAGGAGGTGCAACCTCCGCTTCGTTGGTCTCCCGGAACGCGCGGAGGGCTCTGACCCCCCCACTTACCTTGAGAACCTGCTGATAAAGACCTTCGGGAGAGAAGCCTTCTCGTCCACATTTGTTATTGAGCGGGCCCACCGCCTCGCTGCTCGCCCCCCGCCAGCGGGTGCACCGCCCAGGACCTTCATCGCGAAACTCCTCAATTACCGGGACCGCGACACCGTGCTGCGCCTTACCCGTGAGAGGGGTAATATCCCAGTCGGCAACGTTACAGTAGCAGTGTTCCCAGACTTCTCTGCAGAAGTGCAAAAGAAGCGGGCGCAATTCTCAGAAGCCAAGCGCCAACTCCGCATCAAGCATCTCCCCTATGCCATGCTCTTTCCGGCAAGACTTCGGGTCGTGTGTGACGGGAAGGCCCAGTTCTTTGAGGACCCATCGGCGGTGATCTCCTGGCTCGAGAACCGTGAGCCAGCCGGTCCTGCACGCTGACATCCCCAGTGACCACCGACCCAGAACCCATGCATCGCCTACCTGACCGTGAATATACATACCCTGCAAGAGCCGATCGCACTGTGAACCCTCCACAACACCCCTTACCCGCTCGGATGACACCACCGCCGGATCCCTGCAATCCCCACCGTAAGCGGCCGCGGAGTCAAGTCCTACAACCACCAGTGCTCGGAAATGCACTGGGAACACACCTCAAGTGATGATGTTGCCTGCACAGTGCTAGCCTGCACAGCATCCACCCGAGCCTATGCCCTTCCTTTCTCCGTGTCTCGGGTGCACTCCGCAACCTACCCTAAGATGTCTCCCGCTACACCTGACGACCATCCTTTTGCCTCCCTGCTCATCTTAGCCATCGCGGCCACGGTGACCTGCCACCTTACCATCGACAGGGAGCCCATGATGCCCTTTCTCTCCACACGAGGATCCATCCACCGTCAGAACTGTAAGTTATCGATGCCCCCCCCCCCCTTTTCCCCTGGACATGCACCATTACCCCCCTTGGAGTGGGCCTAACCCCAGAGACTGCCGGTCCCGTTCCTTGGCACCGCACGCTTCCCACCCCTCTCTCGCATTGACCCCCGCTGAAACCCCCCCCCCCTCTTTCCCCTTCTCTTTGGTTGCTCGGACGCCCTACTGACTCTCACCTGGCTGGAAGAACTGACCAGCACCCCTACCTCACTGCAAGTTCTGCAGTATGCAAATTTGTTCGCCCCCCTGCTCCACCATGGATGCCGGTGATTCGGGTGTACTCCTCGCCCGAGGACTTATAACACCGGCCCCACCACAGTTCCCCTGGCCAGCTGCCACCCCCATGGCTATGGTGGGTGGCTGTTCTCTTGTTATGCCGTGCTGGTCCAGCGTAGGCAAAGTTTTCAACTTGCTGTTGCTACCACTATTGTTGAATGCACAACCCTTGCCGTTGACATGCTATGTGCTACTGACATACTTGATGAACCACCTAATATGCCTTAATGACTATATGTACTCATGTTTGCTGCTTTATAATGTGAATGTTTTGCAGAAATTACATGTTATGGATGTCTCCCTGGGGGTCCGACTGCCCTGGCCACCTCCTCCACCCTCCCATGGCATCACTTAAATTAATTACCTGGAACGTGCGGGGGTTGGGTGCTAAACCCAAGAGAATAGCTGTTCTCTCCTACCTCAAAGCTGCACGAGCTGATATCTCTGTCATCGTGGAAACCCACATAGTGGGTCAGGCCCAAATGTCACTCAAAAGGCCCTGGGTGGGATGGCTGTACCACGCTCCCCACACCTCCAACTCCCGAGGGGTTGCCATCCTCATCGCCAAGACGGTGCAGTTTCAGCTGCACGACCTGCAGTCGGACCCTCAGGGCAGATCTCTCTTCCTGCATGCCACTATAAGTGGACTTGAAATGCTCATTATGGCATTCTATGTACCGCCGCCATTCCAATTTGGCATCCTCCAGGAGGGCCTCACCTTTATGGCTAAACACCCCACAGTGCCAGTGATTTGGCTGGGCGATTTCAACATGACCATAAATCCCAGCCTAGATAGACTCGGTGCTCCAGCCCAAACGCCCCTACCCCCGTCCACCACCAGGTTCGGCAGGCTCCTTGCTGAGTTTGCCCTGACAGACTCCTGGAGATACAAATACCCAGACAAAATAGCCTTCTCCTGTTTTACCCCCTCACATATGGCCATGTCACGCATTGACCTGATCCTAATGTCCCCCGCCCTGCTGCCGGACCTCATTGATGTGGGGTTTGGCAGCAGGGTGCTCTCTGATCACTCCCCCTGCTGGGCAGCGCTGCGACTCCCGACGACCCCGGTCCCCCGCAAATGGCGTTTGAACCCCTTTTGGCTCTCCATCCTCCCTGATTTGGAGGCTGTTGACCGCGAATGGACACATTTTTTTAGTACCAACCTCGAAACAGCGCCCATGGGTGCGGTGTGGGAGACCTTTAAAGCCCACGCTCGCCTAATACTCTCCACCCGCATAACTAGACACAAAGCCGCGTCCAAGACCATACTGCAGCAATCTGAGGAGAGACTCAGCTCACTGGAGCAGATGTTCCTTGCTGACCCCTCCACGGATAATGCCTCCCTCCTCCGAGCACAGTCCAGACTGACTGATCAACTACACTTTGAAAAGGCGAAACAACACATATTCTTCAGTAGGCAGCGCATCTTCGAGCACGGTGAACGTGCAGGCAAACTCCTTGCCTATATGGCCCACCTCGATCACACTCCCCCCGCGGTGGTCCAACTTCGGACGGCGGCGGGGGAAGTGATCTCTGATCCCAACCGGGTGGCAGAGGAATTTGGGGTGTTTTACTCAAACCTCTACACCTCCACTGCATGCCACACCCCAGCTGCACTGACCCAGTTTCTCCAGATGGTAGACTTCCCCTCCCTTACCCACTCCCAGATGAGCCTACTTGAGGCACCCATAACCACTGACTGCATCACTGAGGCGCTATCGCTTCTCCCAACCTCCAAGGCGCCTGGCTCTGATGGCCTCCCCTTGGAATTCTACACGCATTTCCAAGAAACCCTTACCCCTAAATTGCAAAGACTTTACACCCACATTTTCGACTCTGAGTCCCTCCCTCCCTCCATGGGGGAGGCTCTCATTGTCCTCATACCCAAACCCGATAAGGATCCCCTCTTACCTGAGTCCTACCGCCCCATATCTCTCTTACAATTAGATGTCAAAATCCTCGCCAAAATTCTCGCCCTCCGCCTCAATAAAGTCATCCTTCACCTAATTCACCCAGACCAAACGGGCTTTATGCCTGATAAAAACACAGCGTTCAATCTCCGCAGGCTACACATGAATTTACAAGCAACCCATGACAATACTGGATCTAGGGTGGTGGTGAGCCTGGATGCCGCAAAGGCATTTGATTCGGTGGAGTGGAGGTACCTCTGGGAGTGCCTCCGCAGGTTTGGCTTCGGCCCGAAATTCATCAAGTGGTTACAACTCCTCTACCAGGCTCCCACTGCCCGGATCCAGGTCAACGGTAGGATTTCTGACCCTTTCACCCTTTCAAGGGGCACCCGTCAAGGCTGCCCCATATCACCGCTCCTATACGCCCTCGCAGTCGAACCCCTGGCAATAGCAATTAGAGCCCACCCCCTCATCAAAGGCCTCCGAATGGGACACACAACCGAGCTGATTAGCTTATACGCTGACGACATGCTCCTATATCTGGAGGACTCGGGCCCTTCCCTAGAGGCAGCGCTCCAACTAATCAAACACTTTGGTGAATACTCGGGGCTGCAAATCAACTGGTCAAAGTCCCAAATCCTTCCATTGGATCTGGGGGCCCCCACTGCGGCACAGGCTGCGCTGCCACTGGTCAGGGCTAGTCAAATTAAATACCTGGGAGTACATTGCACTAGATCCCTAGAGGAATACACGAAACTTAATATTGAGCCCCTCTTTGCACTCCTTAAATCCAAAACCCAAATCTGGTCCCGTCTCCCCCTAGGGGTTATGGGTCGCATCAATCTGATTAAGATGATCCTCCTCCCCAAGCTGCTCTACCTGTTTTGGCACGCCCCACTATGCATCCCCCTAAGAATCTTTAAATCCATGGAATCCATTCTTAACACCTTTGTCTGGGGTCCCTCCCGCCACAAACTCTCCTGGAAAACTCTAAAACGCCCGGTTCATCTTGGTGGCACAGCCCTCCCTGACCTTCTCCTCTACTACATAGCGTCCCAACTCTCCCACTTTTACTATTTCGACAAGACAGACAAAGACCGCTACCTGACGCTGGTCTGCTCAACCAGCCAGGGCCCGGTCTTCCACCCACTACAGGTCCTCCTCTGCGGCACCCACGGCCACTCTATCCCCCCTAAAACCATGCTAGCCCATTACTGCAAAATCTGGCAACTAGCCATCAACAAAACCAAAGCCCCTCACATACACGCTCACACCCCCCTATGGAATAATACCCACCTTCCTGAGCTCCTCACAATACCTGACCAGTCTCTCTGGATAACCAGGGGAATCATATTCCTTTCCCAGGTGATGCGGGGAGGCTCGATTAGACAATTCCAGGCCCTCAAAGACGACTTTAACCTTCCTAACCAAATGCTCTTCCGCTACCTTCAGCTCCGGCATGCTCTCAGCTCCCAATTTGTTGGACCCGCTCCCAGCTTGGAATCACTGTCCCCCGTAGGTGTGATCAGGGGTCAGGATCCCAAGAAACTAATCTCCTACTTTTACAACCACCTACAACTACCTGAGGCCACCCTGCAGGCGCATGATCTAAAACCCAAATGGGAGGCGGACCTGGGCGCTGTGGAGCATGAGGAGTGGGAAGATGCACTCGCTGTCTCCAAGCTAGTATCCCCTAAACTGTCGGACAGACTCACTCACCTGTACATTTTGCATAGGTCATACCTCACCCCGGCACGCCTCGCTAGATTTAGACCAGACCAAGACCCCTCCTGCCCTAAATGCGGGGACCCAGGTGGCACGTTCTACCACCTAATATGGACCTGCCCGCGCATACAAGACTACTGGTCGCAAGTCGTCCAGTTTCTACATGATCGAATGGGCTCGCCTCTGTCCCTATGCCCCCGCCAATGCCTACTAGGGATCCTTCCACTCCCCGAAGATGAAAAGTACCTCTCTATATTCCTGCAGGAATCCTTATTCCTAGCCAGAATGCAGATAGCCCGCACTTGGATCAAACCAAACCCCCCTACCCTCCAAGCTTGGATTGCTGCTGTCAACGCCCCCCTCCCCTTTAAAAAGATACTCTACCTCCACCGAGGCTGCCCAGCCAAATACAATAAGGTATGGGATAGATGGATTGACGCTCCAGACGCACACCTACCCTAGGAGTGACCCTCTGCCCCCTAACCGGCCGCCCCCCCCCCCCCCCCAACACACGCATTGAGGAGAGAGGCTCAACCTGCTTGTGGAGCACTGAGTCTGCTCGGCACCCCCTACACACGCCTCCACACCTGAGGGGTATAGAGACCCTACAACCCTGTTGAGGGACACCCTTGAGCCCCCAACTGAACGAAACATCACTGGAACCCTTTGTGATTCACTGCTCTGTAATGTCTGTATGCATTTCCCCCTTTTTTTTTTGCCTTTTGTTTTTTTTTCTTTTTCTCCTTCTTCTTTTTCTTCTTATGTCGGTACATATCCCTCCGACCATGTCAACATCTGTTCCCCGTTATTGTAGTGCCTGTTGCACTTAAACTGTGAGAATGTATCCTTGTTTGGTGTATACTCAATAAACTTGGTTTTGATTAAAAAAAAAGGGACAGTTTGGCCTCGGGTGCCGACATCGCTGGACCCTGTGACAGGTGAGTGTCATTATTTTAAAAGTCAGCAGCTGCAGTATTTGTAGCTGCTGACTTTTAAAAAAAATTTTTTGCCGGACTCCCTCTTTAATAATTCCAAGGAATTATTTTAGTAAATTTCATACATTTAGTAAAGGATTATCCAGTAAAATAGAATAAAAAATAACCAGTATACAAATCACAGTAACAATATTCAGAAACTATTTTCACGCAAGTTTATTGCCACTATTGTGAGTCAAATGAAACAGTTCTCATACATATCATCAGACAAAATACTATTCTAATTAAGTCTTACTAATCAATATTAGTCTAATCAAGTCTTAAAGCGGGATTGTACTGAAAAAAAAAAATTTAAAAGCCAGCAGCTACAAATACTGCAGCTGCTGACTTTTAAAAAATGGACACTTACCTGTTCCAGGGTCCAGCGGTGTCGGCAGCAGAGGCCGATCGATCGCTCGGCTCCCTGCTGTAGCCGGCGCCATTCTCGGTGAGGGAATCAGGAAGTGGCTTCACTTCCCGATTCCCTACTGCGCATGCGCGAGTCGCGCGGCGCAATGAGAATCTTCAGCGCCGTCTGCCGGGTCACGTGTGTGTCCCGGCAGACAGCGCGCCGGGACAGGAGGTGACGTAAACTCCCGTGGGAGTTTATGCCCGGAAGTGGGTGCAGATACCTGTCTTAGACAGGTATCTGCACCCCCCTCCCCCCTGAAAGGTGCCAAATGTGACACCGGAGGGGGGGAGGGTTCCGAAAAGCGGGAGTTCCACTTTAGGGTGGAATCCCCCTTTAAAGGTCACCTTGTCATTATATTCAGTTAGTGACATTACTGTAAAAAACATAAATTGATATAATAAAATCCCTGTTTCAATCTATTCCATCAGCTAACTTCACATTTCATGTCCATCTATCTACTTTTCATCTACAGAAAGGAAATGCTTTAAAGAGATGTTGTTTACTTCACAAGCCCCTCCGTTTTTATATCAAGAAACATAAATATGAATAACATGGGTATTTTAGATTAACACATGTGACTCAGAGAACCATAGGATGATGTGGTCATTTATACTGTATATGTGTATTTTCTATTTTAACCGCCTTCACATTTTCTTTGGTCACAATATCCTAATTGTGCAATTCCAGCAAAATAGTTGTGTGCCATAAACATATGAAAAATGTAATGTTCTTAAAGTAGTATCATAATAATATTAGAAGAAAGGGGATTAAAACCTTATTTAGGTTTAAAGGGAACATTTTTAGGATGGGAACATTTTTAGGATTGAAAATTGGAATTTGCCATTACTATCCAAAGTTCAAAAGCAAACTACAGGCCTGTCATTCTTGACTTAGTATTTAGTGAGCTCCAGAACAACATACTCAAAGAGGCGCTGGGAACTTTTAGATCTGCAAATTTAGTGGGATGAAGGAAAACTTCAAACAGAATCGTTCTTGCCAAACCAATCTACTAACCTTCTATTAAGGAGGTGAGTTGCCAGCTAGATAAAGGAAGGCTCGTAGATGTGGTGTATCTGAATTTTGCAAAAGCATTTAACACAGTTCCACATAAACGTTTACTGTACAAAATAAGGTCAGTTGGCATGGACCATAGGGTGAGTACATGGATTGAAAACAGGCTACAAGAACGAGTTCAGAGGGTGGTGATAAATGGGGAGTACTCGGAATGGTCAGGGTACTGTGCTGTGACTGATTTTGTTTAATTTGTTCTTAAATGACCTGGAGGATGGGGTAAATGGTTCAATCTCTGTATTTGCGGATGATACTAAGCTAAGCAGGGCAATAACTTCTCTGCAGGATGTGGAAACCTTGCAAAAAGATCTGAACAAATAAATGGGGTGGGCAACTACATGGCAAATGAGGTTCAATATAAAAAAAATGTAAAATAATGCATTTGGGTGGCAAAAATATGAATGCAATCTATACATTGGGGGAGAACCTCTGGGGAAATCTAGGATGGAAAAGGACCTGGGGGTCCTAGAAGATGATAGGCTCAGCAATGGCATTCAATGCAAAGCTGCTGCTAACAAAGTAAACAGAATATTGGCAAGCATTAAAAAGGGGATCAAATCCAGAGATAAAATTATAATTCTCCCAGTCTACAAGACTCTGGTCCGGCCGCACCTAGAATATGCTGTCCAGTTCTGGGCACCAGTCCTCAGGAAGGATGTACTTGAAATGGAGCGAGTACAAAGAAGGGCAACAAAGTTAATAAAGGGTCTGGAGGATATTAGTTATGAGGAAAGGTTGCAAGCACTGAACTTATTCTCTTTGGAGAAGAGACACCTGAGAGGGGATATCATTTCAATATACAAATACTATACTGGTGACCCCACAATAGGAATAAAACTTTTTCACAGAAGGGAGTTTAACAAGTCATTAAAATGAGAAGAAAAGAGGTTTAACCTTAAACTACGTAGAGGTTCTTTACTGTAAGAGCGGCAAGGATGTGGAATTCCCTTCCACAGGCGGTGGTCTCAGTGGGGGGCATTGATAGTTTCAAGAAACTATTAGATGAGCACCTGAATTACAGCAACATACAGGGATATACAATGTAATACTGACATATAATCAGTAGCTACCACACAACTAGGGATGGATGTACGGTTCGGCCCGAGCATTAGTTTGGGCCGAACTTTCGCTGTTCGGATGTTCAACGAACAGCTGAACAAGTGGGTTGTTCACCTGTTTGTTCGCCCCCCGCACCAACCACAATGCATTGCACCGCCGAACAGTGCATTGCAAGCCCTGATTGACTCAAGCAGTGAAATCTTCAGCCAATCAGTGGACAGAGCACTGAGAGAGTCATGATTGGACACTGTCATCATGACTTTATCCAATCATGGCTCATTCCTGCCCCACAGTAAAAGTATTCTTTCAATGGTAGGCATTTTCAATGTGATTTTGGCGTGGAGAGAGATAGAACAGGGCTCGGTTCAGTGCTATTAGTTAGTTAGTGTGCTATACTGTGCTATTTTGCTTCAATTAGTTTAGTAACAGTCTAGGGATAGTGTGAGTGTAGTGAGAAGGACCATCATTCAGCTTTGCATAGTGTGCAGCTAGAGTAGGGACAACTCAGATAGTTTGACTGTAGTGTAGTGAGACCATGTCAGTAATGTTTACATTAGTGTATAGCTAGTAGGGACAGTTCAGGTAGCGTCGGTGTAGTGCGGTTGAACACCATCTATTTGATTGCGTTACTGCCAGTTTAATCCCATTTACTTCTATGTGCCATATAGTTCTGTGTGCGTTACTGCCAGTTTAATGCCATATAGTTCTGTGTGCATTACTGCCAGTTTAACGCCATATAGTTCTGTGTGCGTTACTGACAGTTTAATGCCATATAGTTCTGTGTGCATTACTGCCAGTTTAACGCCATATAGTTGTGTGCGTTACTGCCAGTTTAACGTCATATCGTTATGTGTGTGTTACTGCTAGTTTAACGCCATATCGTTGTGTGTGCATTACTGCCAGTTTAAAGCCATAGAGTGTTGTGCGTTACTGCCAGTTTAACGCCATTTACTTTTGTGTGCGTTACTGCAGGTTTAACGCCATATAGTTCTGTGTGTCACTGTACATTTGGCGCATTATATTCCAGTATAATATAGTGTATCCATGGAGTGTGTCTGTGTAGTGTGAGTATGCAAATTTAAGTACACAATATACCTCTTTACATTGATTAAAGGGCATCTACGTACAGATTTCAACTTCATCTTTACATTTGCTTTTAAGCATCGCCCCCCTCCCCCCCAATAACGTCTGGGAGGACAACAAGGAGAGGTAGATGTTCACTTGGCACTGTAAGGGGGCCAGCAACAAAATGTGACCACAGGCAAAGGTGGATGTGGTGGTCAGTCATCAGGCAGGGCATAATTTCCTTTGTTTAGTGAGTTTGCCCGTGCTATCCAGCCACAGCATGCAGAGGAGGTGGTGGACTGGCTTACTAAACCTTCCTCATCCTCCTCATCCTCTATCAAGCAAGCAGAGACAAGTGTGCATTCCCCTGCAGTTGCCAGAGTGGTTAAACCTGTCTCCTTGTTCACATCTATTCCTGCCATAGCCCCAACATCAGCCGTTGAGGAGTCAGCTATTATTGACCACAGCGTCAGCCACTTGCTCCTCTATGATGCCCAGCCATTACTGGATTCAGATGTTTGTTCTGAGGTTGAGGATGACAGGAAGATGAGCCTAGATAGAGGGAGGAACACTGGTAGACAAATTGGCATTCATGTTCCCCAAGCCACAGCGTATTGCCAAGTTGTCTCCAGTGGTAATGATGAAGATGGGAATATGGAGATGATGATGATGAGGTCACTGATGCGACTTGGGTGCCAGATAGAGCAGAGGAGGAAACTGAAGGTGAGGCAGCACAACCCCAATGAGGCCGAAGAAAGAGTAGAGGGCAGCCACCCTATTCCATCACATTCTGCAACTATTATCCCCCCGACCATCCCCCAAAGCTCAGCTGTCTGAGCCTTTTTCAGCACTTCTGCAGCAGATCGCACTGTTGCCATCTGCAAACTGTGTCTCAGGCACATCAAACGTGGCAAAAACACCAACCATATGCATGTCATTGCAATTTTTTTTGCCTTCGTCAAGAGCACCTCTATAGGGTTATGGTGGGAAGGCGCCCCTGACACCCAAAGAGTACATTTTCTGCACCTGTTTGACAGGTGCATATCATTGCAATTTCTTACAGCAGGGCCAATTTTTGCTTTGCTCAAGAGCACCTCTATAGGGTTACGGTGGGAAGGTGCCATTGACACCAAAAGACCAATTTTTATGCACCCATTACTCCTATACAAAGTCAAAGAGATACCAGAATGTATCCAAAAAAAGTTCTAAGCTTGCTCCCAGTGCACTACATTGTGGCCTCATCATACACACTGGCTCCCCAGCTGTTGCTGAGCAAAATAAAGGCAGCTTGGAGGGAAAATTTTATTTTTTTGGGCTTTAAAATGCAATTATTGCTGCAGCAGATTCTAGACATGGTACAGATCTGCCGCTTTACAGGTATACTAAGGGGACCCCCCCCCCCCCCACCAGACACTATATTGGAAGAAATGTTTCAATTTTAGGCTTTCACTTTACAAATACAAAAATCACTGCTCATTTAAAAATTAAGTTTTTCACACACCTTTTTTTTTTTTTATTGATACATGTCGCCCAGGGCAGGGCCCAGACCCCTATAACCATTGTATGCCCAATTACTTGCATATAAGCCTTCAATATGGGCACATTTGATTTTTGACATTCGGGTCCCATTGACTTTAATGGGGTTCGTTATTCAGGTCTGAACTTTCATGGTGTAAGGAAGTTCTGGTGCAAACCGAACAGGGGTCTGTTCGGCCCATTCCTACACACAACATGGCCTCCCTTAGATGGGCACCCAGCAGTATCTCAAACCATAGAAATCCAAGAGGGCGCGCAAGATCAAAAGCAGATAAAAGGTTCAAAGATAATTTTAATTGTTTGTAAAACAAATTCATATAAAAACAGTCAACGCGTTTTGATGGCAACACCAGTCACCCTTCATTAGGGCTACAAGACTAAGTAAAAGCATAGTCACATTCATAAAAAATGATATATACTGTAGATATGCATACAAGTATATACCACAACATGTAAAACATCACATAATAATAACAGTCTTGTCACATGATCTTAAGTTGTCTTGACTGAATTAAAGAATGTTAAATTATATAAGCGATACAACATCCAATAAAGAAAATGGATATCAAATGTAAACATGTAATAAATTGCATCAAAAAGTGCAAACATTTGCTAAAAAATTTCAAAATCTGGCTGCTGAAATAAAAATAATTGGCTACTAGAACAAATACTAAAAAGTAAGTACTAAAACCCACTAAGAGACCAAGCCACTGAAACAGCACTAATTGGCCCCCAAAATAAGTATAAAAAAAAACTAAAAGACCTTGCTACTGAAATAACCATTTCACTTCTAAAACGAGTACTAAAATACAGAGAAAAAAACAAACTGCTGAAATATGACTAAATGGCTAAAGGAAACAATACAGAAACACTATGAATCAAACTGCCAAAATAAGACTGATTAACTACTTAACTACTGATTAACTACTAGTGCTAAAGAAAACTAAAAAAACAAACTGCTGCAAAAAAATTAGTTGTCTAAATTAAACCTACAGTGCCGCTTTAAACTGAGACAGATCTCCTGGCCAGATGCAGTGAAGGGAGCTGGTGTCAGTACACTATTCAGAGGTGTAAGAGCATTATCAAATAGAAGAAAGGGTGCTGCACACCAACCCAGTGCATTATTATGCACAGTATCTCACAAAATTGAGTACACCCCTCACATTTTTGTAAATATTTTATTATATATTTTCATGTGACAGCACTGAAGAAATTACACTTTGCTAAAGTAGCGAGTGTACAGCTTGTATACCAGTGCGAATTTGCTGTCCTCTCAAAATAACTCAACACGCAGCCATTAATGTCCAAACCGCTGGCGACAAAAGTGAGTACACCCCTAAGTGAAAATGTCCAAACTGGGACCAAAATGTCAATATTTTGTGTGGACACCATTATTTTCCAGTACTGCCTCAACCCTCTTGGATATGGAGTTCACCAGAGCTTCACAGGTTGCTACTGGAGTCCTCTTCCACTCCTCCATAACGGCATTATGGAGCTGGTGGATGTTAGAGACCTTGCGCTCCTCCACCTTCTGTTTGAGGATGCCCCACAGATGCTCAATAGGGTTTAGGTCTGGTGACATGCTTGGCCAGTCCATCACCTTTATCCTCAGCTTCTTTAGCAAGACAGTGGTTGTCTTGGAGATCTGTTTGGGGTGGTTATCATGTTGGAATACTGCCCTGCGGCTCAGTCTCTGAAGGGAGGGGATCATGCCTTGCTTCAGTATGTCACAGTACATGTTGGCATTAATGGTTCCCTCAATGAATTGTAGCTCCCCAGTGCTGGCAGCACTCATGCATCCCCAGACCATCCCCAGACCATAACACTCCCACCACCATGCTTGACTGTAGGCAAGACACACTTGTTTTTGTACTCCTCACCTGGTTGCCGCCACACACGCTTGATACCATCTGAACCAAATAAGTTTATCTTGGTCTCATCAGACCACAGGACATAGTTGCCAAAATCCATGTCCTTAGTCTGCTTGTCTTCAACAAACTGCATCATCTTTAGAAGAGGCTTCCTTCTGGGATGACAGCCATGCAGACCAATTTGATGCAGTGTGCAGCGTATGGTCTGAGCACCGACAGGCTGACCCCCCACCCCACCTACCTGCCGAGTGACGTAGGAGCCCATGCGCATGGCCGGCGGCCATGATGGCCGTCCCATGATTGCTTCTGAGAAGGAGAGAACGGAGATCTGTCAATGTAAACAGACAGACCTCCGTTCTATCAGGGGTGAGGAGAGCAATCTGTTGTTCCTACTGCTTAGGAACAACAATCAGTCTCCTCCCCCAGGCAGTCCTATCCCCCACAATTAAAATCACTCCCTAGGACACAGATTTAACCCCTTTATTGCCCCCTAGTGTTAACACCTTCCCTGCCAGTGACATTTATACAGTAATCAATGGCTATTTATAGCTCTGATCGCTGTATATATGTCAATGGTCCCAAAAAAGTTTGAAAAGTGTCCGATCTGTCCGCCACAATGTCACAGTCCCTATAAAAATCACAGATAGCCGCCATTACTAGTAAAAAAAATAATAATAAAACTGCCATAAATCTATCCCATAATTTGTAGATGCTATAACTTTTGTGCAAACCAACCAATATATGCTTATTGCGATTTTATTTTACCAAAAATATGTAGAATACATATTGGCCTAAACTGATGAAGAAATGTGTTTTTTTTTTTTTTTTTTTGGGGATATTTATTATAGCAAAAAGTAAAATATATTGCTTTTTTTTCAAAATCTGTCTTTCTTTGTTTATAGCGCAAAAAATAAAAATTGCAGAGGTTATCAAATGCCACCAAAAGAAAGCTCTATTTGTGGGAAAAAAGGACATCAATGCCACCAAAAGAAAGCTCTATTTGTGGGAAAAAAGGACATCAATTTTGTTTGGGTACAGCGTCGCACGACCGCGTAGTTGTCAGTTAAATTGACGCAGTGCCGTATGGCAAAAAATGGCCTGGTCAGGAAGAGACAGTGTGTTGAGTTATTTTGAGGGGACAGAAAAAAACACTGTTATACAAGCCGTACACTCACTACTTTACATTGAAACAAAGTGTCATTTCTTTATTGTGGTCCCATAAAAAGATATAATAAAATATTTCCAAAAATGTGAAGGGTGTACTCACTTTTGTGAGATACTGTGGATGAATGTGGCCCTCAACCATTGGTTTGGTGAGTGGCGCCTTTTCTTCTCTTTGATAATAAAATTAATTGGCTACTAAAATGAGTAATCTTAAAGCACTAAGAAACTTAGCTCGTAAAAAAAAAATAGCTATTTACATAAACACAAATTTAATTAAAAACAAAGCTGCTGAACTAAGACTAATTAACTATTTAAAAAGTGACTTAACCACTAAAGGACCAGGCCCCTTTTTGCGATTCGGCACTGTGTCACTTTAACTGACAATTGCAAAATTGGCGTCCTTTTTTTCCCACAAATAGAGCTTTCTTTTGGTGGTATTTGATCACCTCTGCAGTTTTTATTTTTTGCGCTATAAACAAAAATAGAGCGACAATTATGAAAAAAATGCAATATTTTTAACTTTTTGCTATAATAAATATCCCCCAAAAATATATAAAAAACTTTTTTTTCCCTCAGTTTAGGCCGATGCGTATTCTTATACATATTTTCGGTAAAAAAATTGCAATAAGCGATTATTGATTGGTTTGCGCAAAAGTTATAGCGTTTACAAAATAGGGGATAGTTTTATAGCATTTTTATTAATCATTTTTTTTTACTAGTAATGGCGGCGATCAGCGATTTTTATTGTGACTGCGACATTATGGCAGACACATCAGACATTTTTGACCCATTTTTTGGACCATTGTCATCTATACAGCAATCACTGCTATTTAAATACACACGCATGGAAACATCGATTGCGATTAAAAAAGGGTTTTTAAAGTGGTGTTTCCACCCAAAAAAATAAATAGCTTTAAAATCATTAAAAAAAAAAAAATAATTGGAAAAAAATATTTTTTACTCACTTCTAAATGCCTGTTGCTAAGGGGTCCCTCGTAGTCAGCCACCTTCAGTGCCCGGGCACTGACATCACTTCCCCTCGGCTCCGCACAGTCATTTGGGACCTGTCACGCGTCTCAGATGACTGCACGGCGTAGCGCGGCGCCACTCACGCATGCGCAGTGGGTGCCCGGCTGTGGCTTCACAGTAAGAATGCCGGCGCCGGAGCGGGGAACGAGGGGGGGCTTTGTTCTCCCGCAACGCTGGACCCTGGGACAGATAAGTGTCCGATTATTAAAAGTCAGCAGCTGCAGTATTTGTAGCTGCTGACTTTAATTTTTTTTTTTTTTAGGGGGCACCCCACTTTAAGGAGAGAGAACAGGAAGCTCTATCATCCTAATAAATACTAATAATAGATAGATAAATAAATAATAAATTAAATAATAAATATTATACAGTTCTTTGTTTCTTCATTACACTACTTTTTCTTACAGTCTCTCTTTGCCCTGGACAATAATGCCAATTTCTGTTTTATATGTTCAAACATTGTTATAGAAATAAGTTTTCCTTCATTAATGAGACCAGAAGCAGAATAAAATAAGAGCAGCTCTGAGTGCACTTGTCTCTATTCTGTTACACAATTTTTCCTACTAGGATTATCTGTTTACTGTCATACTAGTCTATGTGACCCTTGACCCACAAAGAAAAATTAGATTTGCCTTTGTTTGCCATTTTTACTTTACAAGGAAGAGTATTTTTTTTCTTTTGAAAACAGAATAAAGGAAGTGGCAACATTTACAGTGCATAGGAAGAAATGTGTTATAAAGGCCAACAGATTCCAGTATAAAATTTTCATTTTGTTATTACAATAGATGTATTTTACTGATATACACATACCATTTTTGTGTTATTCTGTGTGATGGTAATATTCACTGGACGTATTATCCACAGGATAGTGAAAATAAATAAATACATATGTATTATAAAATAAAACAAAAACAGAAGAAAAACAAAACAGAACATAAAAGAAAACAGAAGAAGAAAGAGATTAAGGAGAGGGGTGAGGTAGGGTGGGGAGAGAGGCTACAGAATTTCTTCAGCATTCTAGTAATTTAAGTGAGCCCTTTTTAGATTCTATAGATCAATTAAATAACAATATATTGTATATTAAATAAATAACAAAGATGTCATTTATTGTGTTTATGTACTACTAGATCACTAATGTTAAAGTAAAAGCTGTTGGTTTGTGCATGAACAAGCAGCCACAATATATACAATTAGATACATGCATATATTATTGCCAATAATTGGCTTCAGATATTGCCTCAAATTTTTTTTTGCTTACATTATTTATTGTTGAAATTACTTCTTGTAAAGCCAATTTGTGTAATTTTTTCACTGGATAATGTGTAGTGTGATAGTGTGTGTGCAGCCACTGTGTCCCAATAGACATCAATGAGACTGCCTGGACGGGTAGGCACAAAACACCTGTGCATTCTTATGCAAGTAAACATGGCCCAGCATGAGTGTATAAATGGTATATTATGTTTCTGCAATGTGGGTACGCCACATTTTTTTTTTTGCCTTTTTTTTTTTTTTAATTATAGTATATAGTCAACCTGCATCATTTATGTGAGTACTCACTATTTACTGCTGTTTTGAGGGACACATCTATATTAATATGAGCCAATTTATCTCATCAAAGTGCACAGCAAGAATCCATCTTTAAAAAAAGAGTCAAAGTTAGATAAGTTGCATCCAGCAGCTTTTGATCCTGATGTGTGCATCCGTGTCCTCAGTGACATTTCAAACATGCCCCCAGATCGGGGTGCATTTATATCCTCTCAATAAACAGCACTGTAAATTTTCATAATGTGGGTAGTATTATTGCAACTGTGTAAAGCTAGCACTTCAAAACCACAACCTCACATTTCCAGAATTGAGGCAGTTGTTATGTTAAAATAAAATAACAGTGCCAATCTTCAGAGGCAATAGGCAGACATACAGCACAGTGATGGGAAGTATGTAAGCAGCTTGATTGGGCAGCAATGTAAGAGGTAGATGGCCATTTTGTATTAGGAAATAAAAATTAGAGTGTAATAATTCAAAGACAGCATCCAGAAATATTGCACAGACTGGATGCACACTGTAAGCATTTTAACTTGACCACAATAAAAGAGGAAGAGATAAGGTATTTTTTAATCATTAAATATAGTGTATTACATCATAGACAAGAGTGTGAAGTATTGCATAGAAGTACTGCATATCATGTAAGTGATTTTACTATGCCAAAGTGGAGGAGGGACAGACCAGGTAATTTTTATCAAGAGTTAAAAATCTGAGTGTATTATGTCAGTGACAAGAGCCTGAAATATGGCACAGATAGTATACATGACATGTAAGCAATTTTAATAAACATTACAATCTATTTTGTCAAGACATGAGCCACAAATATTGCACAGAAACACTCCACGTTATGTAAGCAGTTTTACTAAGCCACAATGGAGAAGGAAACAAGGCTATTTTCATTATGAAATAAAAATTACACTGTATTTTGTCCAAGAAAAAAGTCTTACTGTGAAGTAAATGGAGAGGGAAAGACTAGGCTGTTTTTATCATTTTTATTATCATTATCTTTATACAATTTAGACTGTGTTCTTTATGAGAGAATGGCTAGAAATTTTGTATAGATTCCATAGTCAGCTTTGAAGCACTTGGAGTAGGACACATGGCTTTTAATTATGTAGCGGCCATAACCCCTTGACTTTTGGGCTTACCAGTTACCTCCTCGTGGCTTGTCGATGAATGTCCAGGGGTTCCTAGGGTTAGTACCCAACAACTTTGGATGCTGACACATAAAAGTCCTTTTTAAGGTTTTTATTCTGCAGTGGTAACATCCAACATAACACTCTCAGATATGAATAGAGGGCAAGCGTGAAGAAACTCAGGCACCTTGAACTGCTGACATCCACTGAATGTCTCTAATCAACCCAGAGAGTAGCCACTCGCAGCTGGGCGCTTCAATGCCAGATAGACCTCTAGCCAGACATCTAGCAGCCAACAATGTAATCCGGAAACTTGCAAAAGTCTCTGACGCAAAATAGACTTGCAACTGAAGATGAAAAAGGAACCTTTCTCACAGTACCTGGAACTTTCCTTGGCAGTACTGTGGAAGTGTGGATTCTTTAGTGTCCATACAACTCAGCTTCCAGGCTCTTACCGAGATGCCAGCTTGTTGGCCCTCCTCTGAAGAGTCCTCCCCTGGTCACTTGTACGAGTTGCCATGTCCCTCCAATACTGAGAGCACACTGGGACACCATTGAATCCCCCTTCAGTTACTGGGCCTCGGGCTAACCAGCTCCGAGACTCGGGAACAGACGGATCTCCACCCCAGACCACGCGGGTCTATGGGGCTAGTAAAATTGACCATGTTTGCGGGACGGCAATCGCTCCTAGGCCCGGGACTCCTCGCGGGGCTACCCCGGTCCAGAACCAGGAAGCAGGACTGCGGCCAAACCCCGAACACTTCAGCACCTTAAGTACCCTTCCCCAGCGGGGCTACCCAGCGGGGCCAGACGCGCCCACTGATTGGCTCCGGGAAAGATTGATACCTAAGATGTCCAACCAGGCCTGATTCTTGACCTATCATGGTACCTCACTGCACCCATGACCAGGCAGAACCCTAGTACAGCCCAGCCAAACTGATGCCAAAGTAAACCTGTACAATTAACCCTCAGAACCTCATTACTGTTCTGAGGGAAAAAACTAAATTTCCACTTATAGCGCACACTTGTTAAAGTGTGACCGCTACAATTAAAAAAAATAACAACATGGAAGTGTACAGTACATATGTAACATATTATTATTATTATTGACAACATTTAAGAAATTGGGGTAGGCCACATTTTAAAATTGCAACAACATATGCCGTTTTTTAGGCAAAACATACACTATTAATGTGTTATTTTTTTACAATATAAAAAGGAAGAAATATTGTGAACTGGTGACCACACACTATCAAAATATGTTCGCCCTATGCCCAAATTGGTGTTCCGAAGGAGCCACTGCTTTGCGGGATGAACGGCCAGCCATAACACTTGCAATGCGGGAGCAACCCTAGTGCCCAGGGGCACTTATCATTTTGACAAAGAATTGGTGTCAGAAACCATGATTCAGACTTAGACAGAAGTACAGTTAAATCACACTTGTTTAATAATAATAATAAAAAAAAAAGGTAAACAGAGTAAACGTATTCAAAACATAGCCAGAGTTCAGGAACCAGAAAGGATAGTCAGACAAGCCAAAATGGAGCCAGAGATGAGTGTAATAGAACAGCAAGCAGAATCTGGAGCCATAAGGAATGTCAGCCAAGCAAGTCTTTAACAGGAACAAAGGAGAGCGTCTCTAAGGATGTGACCAAGGCGAAGACAGAGATCATCTGGGCTGGACGGCTTAAGTAAGCAGCACTGACGAGCAGGATATCATCAACAGGTGAGTCACTGTGGAGAGATAGGAGCTGGCAATTAGCTGACAGCTGAGCGGCCAGCTCAGAGAAGGAAGGGCTGAGCCCAGCCCTGACATCATGTTGGTAAACATATCTACTACTCAGGTAATGAAAAAATACTTACTCCGTCATGTGACACATTGGGTTACATCATAAATATGATAACGCCATCATGTCTTTTTTTGTCCTTGAGTTTATTCCACCTTACCTTAGGGCGGGCAATTGGGATAGGTGGAAACTCCAATGGGAGACACTTTGGATAGAATGCCTAAATGCTATGACTCCTCATGGAATTAATGAAATTATATTGCATAAACCCTTTCTGTAGTTTATGTCTTCTATCGGGGCACCTCTGCCCTTACTGTTCCCTAGTGATATGTACTGAATGACTGCACTCAATATTTTGATTAATTTATTGATCCAAACTTCATGCTTGATTAAATTGTGGCTTGTTTATTTTAAATTCTGTGTTTGGTCATTATTTTTCCTTTACGGTGTGTGATGCTGGAATTTTTTTTAAATTTCTCCAATCACCGAATGCTGCATATATCACATGCTCAATCCTATCTAGTCGGATCAATGATTATTAATAGCTCTGACACTGCTGTTTCGTTTTATGTAAAGTCACTTTTAATGTGTTGTGTGTTATTTAAACTCTTTAGGTTTACTATTTTGGTTATTTTTTATACTAAATACAATTATTTTTATACCATACTTACCTCACATGTTAGCCACATGTGTCAACTTTATCCTGTAGTCTGAGCTCCCTTGATGGTTTGCCTCCTTTGGATGTGGGCATATTGGATTATTCCCAGATTGCTGTGTGAGACTCCAGATCTTGCCACACTGTCCCCGCTATATTAAGATTACCTCTATTATGATTATTGGTAGGTATAGGACATAACTGACTCAGTATTAGCTATTTATGGTAAATCTGGTTTCCTATATTTAGAGAATTAAAATTTTAAGTTTAACAGCTTTTATGTGCTTGTACTGTTCACGTGTCTGCCTGGTGAGAGTTTTGGCCACTTGGTCCAGCTGGGGTGGTGTATGCAGGCTCCCCAGTGGTAAGGTATGTTGGGTTTTGTTTTGCTTAGCCTGTGTTATGATATTTATTGTAGTTTTATAGTATTAGTATTTTTTGCATTTTCTTATTTCAGAGACATTGTGTGCTCCTTGAAACATGTAGAGATGTTATCTAAACTGTCCATGTGTTCCAGACTTACGTTATAAAATAGATTGATGTGCACAATCATCCATATAAAGAGTGTTCAATATTGTCAGAACAACAGGGCAGTTGTTGGGAGCTTATATGTCCAACGCAGATATCTATTGTTTTAATCATATTTTTTTTAATAAAATTTTTCTTCTAAATGCCTGTTGCTAAGGGGTCCCTCGTAGTCAGCCACCTTCAGTGCCCGGGCACTGACATCACTTCCCCTCGGCTCCGCACAGTCATTTGGGACCTGTCACGCGTCTCAGATGACTGCACGGCGTAGCGCAGCGCCACTCACGCATGCGCAGTGGGTGCCCGGCTGTGGCTTCACAGTAAGAATGCCGGCGCCGGAGCGGGGAACGAGGGGGGGCTTTGTTCTCCCGCAACGCTGGACCCTGGGACAGATAAGTGTCCGATTATTAAAAGTCAGCAGCTGCTGCAGTATTTGTAGCTGCTGACTTTAATTTTTTTTTTTTTAGGGGGCACCCCACTTTAAGGAGAGAGAACAGGAAGCTCTATCATCCTAATAAATACTAATAATAGATAGATAAATAAATAATAAATTAAATAATAAATATTATACAGTTCTTTGTTTCTTCATTACACTACTTTTTCTTACAGTCTCTCTTTGCCCTGGACAATAATGCCAATTTCTGTTTTATATGTTCAAACATTGTTATAGAAATAAGTTTTCCTTCATTAATGAGACCAGAAGCAGAATAAAATAAGAGCAGCTCTGAGTGCACTTGTCTCTATTCTGTTACACAATTTTTCCTACTAGGATTATCTGTTTACTGTCATACTAGTCTATGTGACCCTTGACCCACAAAGAAAAATTAGATTTGCCTTTGTTTGCCATTTTTACTTTACAAGGAAGAGTATTTTTTTTCTTTTGAAAACAGAATAAAGGAAGTGGCAACATTTACAGTGCATAGGAAGAAATGTGTTATAAAGGCCAACAGATTCCAGTATAAAATTTTCATTTTGTTATTACAATAGATGTATTTTACTGATATACACATACCATTTTTGTGTTATTCTGTGTGATGGTAATATTCACTGGACGTATTATCCACAGGATAGTGAAAATAAATAAATACATATGTATTATAAAATAAAACAAAAACAGAAGAAAAACAAAACAGAACATAAAAGAAAACAGAAGAAGAAAGAGATTAAGGAGAGGGGTGAGGTAGGGTGGGGAGAGAGGCTACAGAATTTCTTCAGCATTCTAGTAATTTAAGTGAGCCCTTTTTAGATTCTATAGATCAATTAAATAACCATATATTGTATATTAAATAAATAACAAAGATGTCATTTATTGTGTTTATGTACTACTAGATCACTAATGTTAAAGTAAAAGCTGTTGGTTTGTGCATGAACAAGCAGCCACAATATATACAATTAGATACATGCATATATTATTGCCAATAATTGGCTTCAGATATTGCCTCAAATTTTTTTTTGCTTACATTATTTATTGTTGAAATTACTTCTTGTAAAGCCAATTTGTGTAATTTTTTCACTGGATAATGTGTAGTGTGATAGTGTGTGTGCAGCCACTGTGTCCCAATAGACATCAATGAGACTGCCTGGACGGGTAGGCACAAAACATCTGTGCATTCTTATGCAAGTAAACATGGCCCAGCATGAGTGTATAAATGGTATATTATGTTTCTGCAATGTGGGTACGCCACATTTTTTTTTTTTTTTTTTGCCTTTTTTTTTTTTTTATTATAGTATATAGTCAACCTGCATCATTTATGTGAGTACTCACTATTTACTGCTGTTTTGAGGGACACATCTATATTAATATGAGCCAATTTATCTCATCAAAGTGCACAGCAAGAATCCATCTTTAAAAAAAGAGTCAAAGTTAGATAAGTTGCATCCAGCAGCTTTTGATCCTGATGTGTGCATCCGTGTCCTCAGTGACATTTCAAACATGCCCCCAGATCGGGGTGCATTTATATCCTCTCAATAAACAGCACTGTAAATTTTCATAATGTGGGTAGTATTATTGCAACTGTGTAAAGCTAGCACTTCAAAACCACAACCTCACATTTCCAGAATTGAGGCAGTTGTTATGTTAAAATAAAATAACAGTGCCAATCTTCAGAGGCAATAGGCAGGCATACAGCACAGTGATGGGAAGTATGTAAGCAGCTTGATTGGGCAGCAATGTAAGAGGTAGATGGCCATTTTGTATTAGGAAATAAAAATTAGAGTGTAATAATTCAAAGACAGCATCCAGAAATATTGCACAGACTGGATGCACACTGTAAGCATTTTAACTTGACCACAATAAAAGAGGAAGAGATAAGGTATTTTTTAATCATTAAATATAGTGTATTACATCATAGACAAGAGTGTGAAGTATTGCATAGAAGTACTGCATATCATGTAAGTGATTTTACTATGCCAAAGTGGAGGAGGGACAGACCAGGTAATTTTTATCAAGAGTTAAAAATCTGAGTGTATTATGTCAGTGACAAGAGCCTGAAATATGGCACAGATAGTATACATGACATGTAAGCAATTTTAATAAACATTACAATCTATTTTGTCAAGACATGAGCCACAAATATTGCACAGAAACACTCCACGTTATGTAAGCAGTTTTACTAAGCCACAATGGAGAAGGAAACAAGGCTATTTTCATTATGAAATAAAAATTACACTGTATTTTGTCCAAGAAAAAAGTCTTACTGTGAAGTAAATGGAGAGGGAAAGACTAGGCTGTTTTTATCATTTTTTATTATCATTATCTTTATACAATTTAGACTGTGTTCTTTATGAGAGAATGGCTAGAAATTTTGTATAGATTCCATAGTCAGCTTTGAAGCACTTGGAGTAGGACACATGGCTTTTAATTATGTAGCGGCCATAACCCCTTGACTTTTGGGCTTACCAGTTACCTCCTCGTGGCTTGTCGATGAATGTCCAGGGGTTCCTAGGGTTAGTACCCAACAACTTTGGATGCTGACACATAAAAGTCCTTTTTAAGGTTTTTATTCTGCAGTGGTAACATCCAACATAACACTCTCAGATATGAATAGAGGGCAAGCGTGAAGAAACTCAGGCACCTTGAACTGCTGACATCCACTGAATGTCTCTAATCAACCCAGAGAGTAGCCACTCGCAGCTGGGCGCTTCAATGCCAGATAGACCTCTAGCCAGACATCTAGCAGCCAACAATGTAATCCGGAAACTTGCAAAAGTCTCTGACGCAAAATAGACTTGCAACTGAAGATGAAAAAGGAACCTTTCTCACAGTACCTGGAACTTTCCTTGGCAGTACTGTGGAAGTGTGGATTCTTTAGTGTCCATACAACTCAGCTTCCAGGCTCTTACCGAGATGCCAGCTTGTTGGCCCTCCTCTGAAGAGTCCTCCCCTGGTCACTTGTACGAGTTGCCATGTCCCTCCAATACTGAGAGCACACTGGGACACCATTGAATCCCCCTTCAGTTACTGGGCCTCGGGCTAACCAGCTCCGAGACTCGGGAACAGACGGATCTCCACCCCAGACCACGCGGGTCTATGGGGCTAGTAAAATTGACCATGTTTGCGGGACGGCAATCGCTCCTAGGCCCGGGACTCCTCGCGGGGCTACCCCGGTCCAGAACCAGGAAGCAGGACTGCGGCCAAACCCCGAACACTTCAGCACCTTAAGTACCCTTCCCCAGCGGGGCTACCCAGCGGGGCCAGACGCGCCCACTGATTGGCTCCGGGAAAGATTGATACCTAAGATGTCCAACCAGGCCTGATTCTTGACCTATCATGGTACCTCACTGCACCCATGACCAGGCAGAACCCTAGTACAGCCCAGCCAAACTGATGCCAAAGTAAACCTGTACAATTAACCCTCAGAACCTCATTACTGTTCTGAGGGAAAAAACTAAATTTCCACTTATAGCGCACACTTGTTAAAGTGTGACCGCTACAATTAAAAAAAATAACAACATGGAAGTGTACAGTACATATGTAACATATTATTATTATTATTGACAACATTTAAGAAATTGGGGTAGGCCACATTTTAAAATTGCAACAACATATGCCGTTTTTTAGGCAAAACATACACTATTAATGTGTTATTTTTTTACAATATAAAAAGGAAGAAATATTGTGAACTGGTGACCACACACTATCAAAATATGTTCGCCCTATGCCCAAATTGGTGTTCCGAAGGAGCCACTGCTTTGCGGGATGAACGGCCAGCCATAACACTTGCAATGCGGGAGCAACCCTAGTGCCCAGGGGCACTTATCATTTTGACAAAGAATTGGTGTCAGAAACCATGATTCAGACTTAGACAGAAGTACAGTTAAATCACACTTGTTTAATAATAATAATAAAAAAAAAGGTAAACAGAGTAAACGTATTCAAAACATAGCCAGAGTTCAGGAACCAGAAAGGATAGTCAGACAAGCCAAAATGGAGCCAGAGATGAGTGTAATAGAACAGCAAGCAGAATCTGGAGCCATAAGGAATGTCAGCCAAGCAAGTCTTTAACAGGAACAAAGGAGAGCGTCTCTAAGGATGTGACCAAGGCGAAGACAGAGATCATCTGGGCTGGACG
>CM053030.1:340859382-340874778 GCA_028564925.1 Lithobates sylvaticus | reverse complement strand
TGAGTATTTTACAGCTCTCATTTGTTTTTGAAAATGAAGAAAGTAAAGAAAAAAAATTTTTTTTTTCTTTTTTTCAATTTTCAAAACTTTGTGACAAAAAGCGAGATCTGCAAAATACTCACCATACCTCTCAGCAAATAGCTTGGGGTGTCTACTTTCCAAAATGGGGTCATTTTGGGGGGTTTTATGCCATCTGGGCATTCCATGGCCTCCGAAACTGTGATTGGCAGTGAGAAGTGAAATAAAAAAAATTACACCCTTAGAAAGCCTGAAGGCGGTGATTGTTTTTGGGGTTCCGTACGCAGCTAGGCTCCCAAAAAGTCCCACACATGTGGTATCCCCGTACTCAGGAGAAGCAACAGAATGTATTTTGGGGTGTATTTCCACATATGCCCATGACATGTTTGAGCAATATATCATTTAGTGACAACTTTTTGTAAAAAAAAATATATATATATTTTTTTTTCATTATTCAATCTCTTGGGACAAAAAAAAAAAAATATTTAATGGGCTCAACATTGCTCTCATCAAATAGCTTGGGGTGTCTACTTTCCAAAATGGGGTCATTTGGGGGGGTTTGAACTGTCCTGGCATTTTATGCACAACATTTAGAAGCCTATGTCACACGTCACCCACTCTTCTAACCACTTGTAGACAAAGCCCTTTCTAACACTTTTTGTTTACATGAAAACATATTTTTTTTTTGCAAGAAAATTACGTTGAACCCCCAAACACTATATATAATGTTAAAGCAAAGGCCCTACAGATTAAAATGGTGGGTGTTGCATTTTTTTTTTCCACACAGTATTTGCGCAGCGATTTTTCAAACGCATTTTTTGTGGAAAAAATACACTTTTTTTTATTTTAATGCACTAAAACACACTATATTGCTCAAATTTTTGATGAAATAAAAAATATGATCTTAGGCCGAGTACATGGATACCAAACACGACATGCTTTAAAATTGCGCACAAACACGCAGTGGCGACAAACTACATACATTTTTAAAAGCCTTTAAAAGCCTTTACATGATACCACATTAGATTCACGGAGGAGGTCTACTGCTAAAATTACTGCCCTCGATCTGACCTTCGCGGTGATACCTCACATGCATGGTGCAATTGCTGTTTACATATGACGCCAGACCAACGCTTGTGTACGCCTTTGCGCAAGAGAAGGGGGGGCAGGGGTGCTTTTTTTTTTTTTTTTTTGTTTTTTTTTTTATTTATTTAGCTTTTTTATTTTATTTTTAAACTGTTCCTTCCATTTTTTTTCTTTGTTATGATTTTTATTGTTATCTCAGGGAATGTAAATATCCCCTATGATAGCAATAGGCAGTGACAGGTACTCTTTTTTTGAAAAAATTGGGGTCTATTAGACCCTAGATCTTTCCTCTGCCCTCAAAGCATCTGACCACACCAAGATTGGTGTGATAAAATGCTTTCCCAATTTCCCAATGGCGCGGTTTATATCCGGGAGGGGGGACATTCCCTCCCACTGCTTGTAAAAGCAGTCTAGAGGCTAATTACCCGCTAGAATTGCTTTTACATGAAAGCCGATCACTGGCTGAAAAGAATGATACCAAGATGATACCTAAACCTGCAGGCATCATTCTGGTATAACCATTCAAAGTCCAGCAACATACTGGACATATATTGTAATCTTTTTTTTTTTCATGCAGCCTCTTGGCTGAACGAAAAAAAGAGATTGATTGGTGGGTATGCCCACCATTAGAATACCTCCCTTCATCCACCCACTTCTAATGATGGGCATACATGCACCATTTATATATGCCGATGCATGGGGGCATCCTCCCGCAAAAGTTATGCCGTGTACACACGGTCGGAATTTCGACCGTATGTACGTGGCATTAGGAGCCAATCGCTCCTCCCCCCCCCTGCTGCCCCCATGCTTCGGCAGATATGCTCTTTTTTTTAACTGTGGTGGTGAAATCACCTCCTACAGCGTTGGAGTCGCGGCTTTATGTATCGTGGGAGCAAACGCTGTTGCTGTCAAGATAAATAAATCCGCGTTGCAACTGAATGGCGCACCTGAAAACAAAAAAATGCTTAACACTAAAACACAGTAAACAAAATTACATACCTGAAAAGCAAGCATGATAAAACATAATAAAACATTGCAGAATAGAATGGAGTAAAAAAAGAGCAACAATAGAGAGAGAATAGAGTGAGAGAGAGAACAATAAAACGACAACTATTTTTATTTTTTTTATTTTTCTGAGATTCACAGGTAAAAAAGCTCCTGACTGAAGCGACTGAATCAAAACGCTACCACAAAAAAAATGTTAGCGATCGCAGGGATCAGGCCTGACTCTGCGAACGCTGCAGTTATGTGTGCTTAGTGTTTTGTAAGTGACAGTGATCGATCGATACTGCACTTGGGTGGGCTGGGCTGGGCGGAGAGGGAAAACGCAGGTGCTAGCAGGTATCTGGGCTGATCCCGCTAACAATGCGTTTTTTTTTGGAACCCTAAACTGCTAGTATAGATCTGATCAGATCAGATATTGATCTGTTAAAATATGATTTTTTAAACATCAGACCTAACATTACATGGGCGAAATTACAAGTTTAGTTGATCAGATTCTCTGGTTTGAGTAGAATTCTCAAACAAATGCTGTTTTTATACAATGGTGTTAGATAACAAATTGACAGTTGAAGAGACTATTGTCTCGTCAGCTACAGTAAACATGCAACCAACAGTCCATTGTCTTTTAAAACAGTTTGAGAGGGTGTCTCAACCTGAAAAGAAGGACTGTTAATCGGTTGTTATGGAAACAAGTGTATAAACATTAAACTTTGGTCAACAAACTGGCATATAAAATGGAGTAGAGACAGAGAGAGATGGAACATCATGCTGTAACATCAGGACACACATCATCATGCTTTGAAGATCAGAAGAAGCCGCTCATGATACAAGAACAGAACCTGGTCTCTAAGAAGAAATATTGCCAATTGGAGATCATGAACATTCAGTAACAGAAGTTAAGTAACCCTTTTAAATGTATTTGTACTGTTAGACTTTAGGCTGTTCTATTTTCTAGGCATTTTGCTTGTTATAGATATCTGTCAGTCTTGTATTGTATTCCTAAGATTGTAATAGTTTTGTACAGCAGTTTTTGTTAGTAAAACGCACATCTATACACTGCAGAAGTCTCAGCTTCCTTGTTATACCACAGAGTAACCTTGCTAGATAGACGCAAGCGATACATTTGGGGGCTCGCCGTGACTGTGCTATAGTTCAATTGAAGCAGAGCTGTTTTTTCTGTAGTGTGTAGCTTGTGCTAGGTAAAATGCTGCGTAAGCTGTTTAGGAAAAGCAAGGCTGTAGAGGGTTCTGGTGACCAGAAGGAAGTGTGCAGCTTACCTATCTGGGCCAGAGACAATGAGTGGGAGCCTCTTGCTAAAGAAATTGTGAAGTATGCTTCTCCCTTGAAGCTGACTTGGGGTGATAAAGTCTCAGATCATTTTGTAGATTTTAGCCTTAAGGGGTTGGATTTAAGTAAAAAAGAGAAGAAGACAGTGTCCAAATTAGGATGGTATTTTCTTCACGCATTTTACATCGAATCACATAGAAGGGAGAAGGCAGAGGCAGAAGTTAAGGTATTAAAAGACCAGCTAGCAGTTGCTTCAGAGTGTGTACGTTCAACTGCTAGTCGGGCTGATGATTTGCAAGAGCGGTGTGCAGCCCTCATGACCAAATCAATTAATGCCTTAAGGAAAAGGAAGGGCCGTAAACCTGTTAGTAAAGCCAGGGTACGTGCCATTGTCACATCCCAAAATTGGGACTGTGAGGATGTGCTCTCCTCAAATGATAGTGAGGATGAGGAGATAGAGTTTGATGTTTCGCATGATGATCTGCTAGTGCGAAAGAAAAAGTATGCCAGACCTCTCATTACTAAGCATAGGAAACGGCAACATGATAGAGAGGATATGGCAGATGGGAGGTGCATTATCGCAACCCCAGAGATGTTGAATTTGAAGAAGTACGGGAGTTTACACAAACTGAACTCCATGAGCTGGCAAAACAATACAAACAAAGGTCTGGGGAGCCTCTAGTGAGTTGGCTCCTACGCTTATGGGATGAAGGAGCAGACAGTGTTGTTTTGTCAGGTAAGGAAGCAGTGACTATGGGAGTGTTAACCCATGATCCACAATTGCGTCAGGCAATGCGAAAAGCCCGAGAGTTTAGCGTGAATTTTTCACTGTTAGACCTCGTGAGAGATGGAATAGTCCGAGTATACTCTAGTCCTACTGACCTGGAAAATACCTACTCCTGGAGATCAATAGCAGAGGGTATTTCCAGGTTACGTGAGATGGGTTGTATAACCGGATTAAATACGTTTCCAGAATGGATGGGTCCAGATATGGAACCCTTTACGTCTGCTCTGCGCTCTAAGCTGATGAAGTCTGCGCCATTTAATCTCAGGGCTCCCTTATTGTCCTTGTTGGGAGGCCTGGGATTAAACAGCAAGATTCATGAAGCTACAACCCTTTTAAGCCAGTTGGGGGAGCTAGAGGAGACTAAAACAAAACCTGTCAGGGCAGTAGATAAGGTCAAGGCCAGACAGGAAGAATACAAGCAAAAAAGAACAGAGAAGAAAGGGAATGGGGTAGAGAAGACAGGAGGTGAAGAGAAAACCAGGCTAGTTATTTCTAGGAAAGAAATGTGGGTGGACCTATTAAAGGCAGGAGTACCTAAAGATGAGATAGATGGCATTTCTACTGCAGAAATGCTGAAGAGGTGGAAAGATTTAGTAGGTAAAACTGTCAGGGTTAGAAACACTACTCCTAGTGAAGATAACATCAGCCTAGACTTAGAGGAAACAGAACAGACCCCTCCTGTTAGCCCCAAACCAATTCCCAAAACTGAACGTGAACACAAACCCAAATCCCTTTATCCTGGGGAGGAGTTAGAGAGAATCAGAAAAGGGGATTGGGAGGTTCCTTATCCTTTATGAAGGGAAGGTGAGTCTCCTGTAATAGCCGTGAGGGCAGTGACAGCAGGAGACCGACGCCCATATGCACCTGTCACTGTATGGTGGGGAAAGTCATCTTCTCCCACACATGTAATGGCTTTAGTTGATAGCGGAGCCGAAGTTACACTTTTGCAAGGAAATCCTTCCCATCACAAAGGAGAATTGATTTATGTAGAAGGTTTGGGAGGGCAAACTACACCAGCAGTTAGGATACGGGTGAAATTGGCTATTGGCAAGGGATCAGGATTTATGACAAATGTTTTGGTTTCAGAGTTACCCGAAAATATTCTTGGGATGGATGTACTTCAAGGTCAGTCAATTCAGACTGAAAGAGGTACATTCACATTCGGGTATCCTGATAAAGCGTATCTGGTAAGGGCGGTGAAGGCTGTGGTCAGAGGTCATGCAAAATGGACCCCTGTCTACATTCCTCCACCAGAGAAGCCAGTCTGTCTCAAGCAGTACAGACTTCCTGGGGGCCACAAAGAAATTGGGGAGACTATTCAAGAACTGTTGAGAGTAGGGATCCTTAGACCTGCTGTAAGTCCTTTCTCGTCTCCGGTGTTCCCAGTAAAAAAGCCTGATGGGACATATAGAATGACTGTGGATTACAGAGGTCTAAACAAAGTGGCACCTCCATTGAAGTCAGCTGTACCAGATATGATCTCAATTGTTGAAAAAATTGCTAAAGATGCAGGAGAATATCATGCTGTGATAGACCTGGCTAATGCTTTCTTTTCGATTTTAATAGACCCAGAGTGTCAAGACCAGTTTGCTATGGTGTGGGACGGCCGCCAGTACACTTTCACTGTCCTTCCGCAAGGCTATCTTCATTCTCCAACGATTTGTCATGGACTGATTGCCCGAGATTTAAGCACCCTGAATTTGAAAGTCGCTGTGTTTCACTACATTGATGACATCATGATCTCTGGAACAAAAGAAGATGTAACTGAAGCACTGCACCTGCTGATACATCACATGGAGAACAGAGGGTGGGCTATCAACAGAGACAAAGTCCAAGGACCTACCACAGAGGTGAAATTCCTAGGAATGATGTGGACTGGGCAACAGAGGAAAATTCCAGAGACAGTTGTGCAAACTATCCAGGCGCTGTCGCCCCCTACTACCAAAAAGGAGGCACAGAAGTTCATTGGAGTTGTGGGGTTCTGGAGATCGTTCATCCCACATCTTGGACTGATTCTGAGGCCTATATATAATGTCACCCGGAAAAAGACTGAGTTCTCATGGGGTTCAGAGCAGCGGACTGCATTCCTGGCTGCTAAAGAAGCTATTTTGCAGCATCAGGGATTAGGACCCGTGAGACAAGGAGTACCATTTCAGCTGGATGTAGTGGAGCAGAATGGTACCATATCTTGGAGTCTGTGGCAGCCAAATGAAAAGAAAGGACTAAGAGCAATACCCATTGGATTTTGGTCCAAACAACTGACAGGGGCACAGAAGAGATACACGCCCCTAGAGAAGTACCTGTTTGGGGCCTACACAGCACTTCAACATGTAGAGACCATTACAGGAAAGGACACAGTCACCATCCATACTGCATTGCCAATAGCAGGATGGGTGAGAGATAATGGACTGATCACTAGAGCAGCTGTAGCCCAGAACCAGACACTGATGAAATGGAAGTGGTACCTTCAAGAAAGAGGGGGTATTGCAGCTGGGGATGTTAGAGACATTTCAAAACAGTTGGCAGGGCTTGTTACTTTTACCAGCACCCAGCCAGAAGAAGAAATTCCTGTGCTGCAGTCATCCCCCATTCAAGAGGCTCCACCCTTTGAGTCTCTGTCAGAAGACATGAAGCAGTCAGCATGGTTCACTGATGGTTCAGCCATAGTCGCCTCGTCTGGGCGTAAATGGACAGCAGCAGCCTACAACCCAAGTACAGACACAGTCCTGCAGGAGACCGGAATTGGAGGGTCCAGCCAGTATGCAGAGTTGAAAGCTGTAGTGATGACTCTTCAGGAGGATCCTTCTTCCCATGTCACTATCTACACTGACAGCTGGGCGGTTTTTAAAGGACTGACAACTTGGATGCCCACGTGGAAGTCCAATGAATGGATGATTCATGGAAAGGTGGTGTGGGGAGGCAAGGAAGTCTGGGACTACATCTGGAAGGAAGCTCACTCGCGCACCATAAAAGTGGGGCATGTTGATGCACATGTGCCCCTAGTCCCAGACTTTGAGAACTATAACAGAGTTGCAGATGAAATCGCCAAAGTGAAGGCAGTTGTGCCAATTGATCCTGTCTTGATGAACTTGGCCAACTGGGCCCACAAGCAATCTGGACATTTGGGTCAGAAAGCAACATATGAATGGGCACAGCAGAGAGGCTTGCCTATATCCATGGACATGATAAAGACTGTAATAGGGAACTGTACAGTGTGTGGAGAAGTGCGACAATGGCCATTACAAAAGTACTCCACCGGGTCGATTAAGAGGGGTGAGAGGCCTGCAGAGATATGGCAGATTGACTTCATCGGTCCCCTGCCCCGGGGAAACAATGGACTGAGATATTGTTGCACTGCAGTGGACACCTATTCAGGACTTATGCTTGTTCATCCTTGCAAACGTGCAGATCAAGCCGCAACGCTTCAACTGCTACAGAAACTTGTCGTTGCTTATGGTTGTCCCAAGCAAGTCCAAAGTGATAACGGCTCACACTTCACCGGATCAACAGTACAGCAGTGGGCCAAAGATTCTGGAGTGTACTGGTTGTGCCACATCCCATACCATCCACAGGCAGCTGGTTTGATTGAAAGATACAACGGGCTATTGAAGGACCAGATACGCAAACTTACACCCACACATACACTAAGGGGGTGGGATCGGGTCCTCACACACGCAGTCATGTTGTTAAATTCTAGGCCAATAGCCAAAAGCACACCATATGAGAGGATGGTAGGGGCTGGGGCACAGATTCCACAGCTGGAGTGCAGAGTTCAGTATTTATGTAAGGTTCCTGAAAAAACAGGGCTTAACAGATACCATGTTACTGCTTCCCATGACATAGAAACCAAGAGTGACGTATCTGAAGCTGAAGCCTATCTAGGAATGAGAGGGAATCTGGCAGGAAGGTTTGAAGTTATATTTGCATTGGCAGATGAGCTTCAAGACAGTGGCTGGGACTCTGACTGGTTAGTGGATACTTCTCAGCAAGAGTGGAAAGTGAGGCTACATAACATAAAACCTTCCAAAATAAACAGCAGTGATCTTCTGGGAAATATCAGTATATTTCCTCTCCTCCCTATTGATGTTCTTTGGGAGGGTCAGAAGTGGGTACAGGCAGGGGGCAAAGTGTTAGTCAGATATCCAGGCAAGAAGCCATTTAGAGGAGAGATCGTAGCTGAAGGGCCTGGATCTACTGTTTATGTATTATTAGAGGGAACAGATAATCCGCTTTGTTTTCCACTCCACAGGCTGTCTCCGATTTGATCCATAGGAAGACCAGAGAAAAGTGATTACAAGATGGAAAGAATGAAGGAAGATCGCAAGAGCTGTGGAGAGCAAGGCCTTTGATGTATTACAAGCCTGGACTTGTTTCTACAGAACTTTATGGACTGCAGACATAGTACAGTCCCTAGGATGGACTTTCTAATGAACTTTTTTTTTAAAGTTAAAAGACTGAAACATCTTCTCAATGACAGAAATTGGAGGGGTTGCATTCAAGGAAAATTAATGTTTAGAATGAGTTTTATTAGTAATGATATGGAGTCTGAAAGAAAAAAAAAAAATCTAGGGCGGAATGTGTTGCGTTTGTTAAAATATGATTTTTTTTTTTAAACATCAGACCTAACATTACATGGGAGAAATTACAAGTTTAGTTGATCAGATTCTCTGGTTTGAGTAGAATTCTCAAACAAATGCTGTTTTCATACAATGGTGTTAGATAGCTAGCAACAGACCATTGTCTCGTCAGCTACAGTAAACATGCAACCAACAGTCCATTGTCTTTTAAAAAACAGTTTGAGAGGGTGTCTCAACCTGAAAAGAAGGACTGTTAATCGGTTGTTATGGAAACAAGTGTATAAACATTAAACTTTGGTCAACAAACTGGCATATAAAATGGAGTAGAGACACAGAGAGAGATGGAACATCATGCTGTAACATCAGGACACACATCATCATGCTTTGAAGATCAGAAGAAGCCGCTCATGATACAAGAACAGAACCTGGTCTCTAAGAAGAAATATTGCCAATTGGAGATCATGAACATTCAGTAACAGAAGTTAAGTAACCCTTTTAAATGTATTTGTACTGTTAGACTTTAGGCTGTTCTATTTTCTAGGCATTTTGCTTGTTATAGATATCTGTCAGTCTTGTATTGTATTCCTAAGATTGTAATAGTTTTGTACAGCAGTTTTTGTTAGTAAAACGCACATCTATACACTGCAGAAGTCTCAGCTTCCTTGTTATACCACAGAGTAACCTTGCTAGATAGACGCAAGCGATACAAATGGCGGGTGCCCTGACAGTATAAAAAATAAACTAACTATAAAAAATACAAAAAAAAAGCTAACTAACCAGCGACACTGGCAAAAGGGGGTGAAAGGGTTAACTAGGGGCAATCAGGGGGTTAAACCTTTATTAGGGGGGGGTAGGGGGCTACCTTGGACCTAAAACTAACTGCACTGACAGTTATTACAGTCACACTGACACTAAATGCAGTGATCAGTAAAAAAATGATCACTGCAATTAGTGACACTGTGACTGGGGGGGGAGGGGGTGATCTGGGGGGTGATCTGGGGGTGACAGGGGGGTGTTTTGTGTGCCTATGTGTACTGGTGTCAGTGTACTGTTGGTGCACTAACCTTTAGACGTTCACAGCTCGGCGTTCCGGTCACATAGACCGGCGCACCGAGCGTGACATCACTTCCTCTGCCTGTGTTTTGATTGACACAGACAGAGGAAGCATCTGATTGGCCAGGAGCGATCGCGAGGGGGTGGCCAGAAACCACTGGCCGTCCCCTCATCCCGGATCGCTCCTGAAGCGATCCCGACCGTCCCCGCCGGCAGGGGGGGGTCCGATCGGACCCCCCACCCGCCGGAAGAATGGCACGTACAGGTACGTGGTTCTGCCTGTACGTGCCATTCTGCCGACGTATATATACAGGGGGCGGTCGGCAAGTGGTTAATAATGCTTAAAGTGAAACAATAAAAATGTAATATTCCTTAAAATTTCGTACCTGGGGGGTGTGTATAGTATGCCTGTAAAGGGGCGCATGTTTCTCGTGCTTAGAACTGTCCCTGCACAAAGTGTCATTTCTGCAGGAAAAAAAGTCTTTTAAAACCACTCGTGGCTACAATGAATTGTCGGCTCCCGTAACACAGAGAACAGTCATTGATTAAAAAAATATATATATGCGTGGGGTTTCCCCTAAATTCAATTACCAGGCCCTTCAGGTCTGGTATGGATATTAAGGGAAACCCCGGGTCAAATAAAAAAAAAAATGACATGGGTTTCCCCCCAAATATCCATACCAGACCCTTTTATCCAAGCACGCAACCTGGCAGGCCGCAGGAAAAGAGGGGGGACGAGAGAGTGCCCCCCCCCTGAACTGTACCAGGCCACATGCCCTCAACATTGGGAGGATGCTTTGGGGGTCTGTGACCCCACAAAGCACCATGTCCCCATGTTGATGGGGACAAGGGCCTCATCCCCACAACCCTGGCCGGTGGTTGTGGGGGTCTGCGGGCGGGGGGCTTATCAGAATCTGGAAGCCCCCTTTAACAAGGGGACCCCCAGATCCCGCCCCCCCTTTTTGAAATGGTAAGGGGGTACAAAAGTACCCCTACCGTTTCACAAAGAAAGTGTAAAAAATTGTTAAAAAACACAGTCACCGTTGGGAAAAGTCCTTTATTAAAAAAAAAAAAGATTCCAGCGGTGGTAATCCACTCTTGGTATCCAGCGATGGGTGATCTCTTCTCCGGGGTTCTGCGAGGGGTGATCTCTTCCAATGACGTCCAGCGCATCCTGTCTCCACCGGAGACACTGCAGGAATCCCAGGCCTTAGCTGAAGAGGACGGGCCACCCGTCACCCGACTCCGCCCCCCTCTACCGCAAGGGGAAACCCAGGCTTTCCCAGTGATGTACGGGTGACCCAGCCCCCTCTGATGTAGCGCAGGTTTCCATTAGATCAGAGGGGGCGGGGTCACCAGTACGTCACTGGGGAAGCCCGGCTTCCCCCTTGCGTCAGAGGGGGGGGGCGGGGTCAGGTAACAGGTGGCCCGGTCCTCCTCAGCTAAGACCTGGGATTCCCGCAGTGTCTCCGTGGAGACAGGATGCATTGCGCTGGACGTCATCGGGTGAGATCACCCATCGCTGGACCCCGGAGAAGAGATCACCCATCGCTGGATACCAAGAGTGGGTTACCACCGCTGGAATCTTTTTTTTATTATTTTTATTTTTAATAAAGGACTTTTCCCAACGGTGTCTGTGTGTTTTTTAACAATTTTTTACATTTTCTTTGTGAAATAGTAGGGGTACTTTTGTATCCCCTTACCATTTTAAACAGGGAGGTGGGATCTGGGGGTCCCCTTGTTAAAGGGGGCCTCCAGATTCTGATAAGCCCCCACCCGCAGACCCCCACAACCACCGGCCAGGGTTGTGGGGATGAGGCTCTTGTCCCCATCAACGTGGGGACATGGTGCTTTGAGGGGTCACAGACTCCCAAAGCATACTCCCAATGTTGAGGGCATGTGGCCTGGTATGGTTCAGGAGGGGGGCGCTCTCTCGTCCCCCCCTATTTTCGTGCGGCCTGCCAGGTTGCGTGCTCGGATATTTGGGTGGAACTCCACTCCATTTTTTTTTTTATTTGGCGTGGAGTTCCCCTTAATATCCATACCAGACCTGAAGGGCCTGGTAATTGAATTTGGGGGGAACCCCACGCATATTTTTTTTTTTTTTTTATCAATGACTTTCAATGACTGTTCGCTGTATTACGGGAGCCGACAATTCATTATAGCTGCGAGTGCGTTTAAATGACTTTTTTTAATGCAAAAATGACACTTTGTGCAGGGACAGTTCTAAGCACGAGAAACATGGAACCCTTTACAGGCATACTATAGACACCCCCCGGTACGAAATTTAAAGGAATATTACACTTTTATTGTTTCACTTTAAGCATTATTAAAATCACTGCTCCTGAAAAGACAGTAACAATAAAACATTACAGTATAGCATAAAATACAGTAAAACAGAGCAGAACAATAGAGAGGGAACAATAAAACAACAACTACAGTAGGTGCCACCGATATTGTGTTTCCATCGCGATCCTGTCGTGCTGGTTCCCGGCGACATGCTTCTCTAACCAGCGTGATCCAATAGCACTGGTTCTCACGCTGGCTGCCACAGGAAAATATCATATTTTCCTATAGTAGTGAGCGAGAGAGATCAGCAACAATGTCGCCTCACTAAAGAGACCTGCATGCCTTCAGGGGCATACCAGGCCCTTAGGTCTGGTAGGGATTTTAACGGGAACCCCCTACGCCGAAAAAACAGCGTGGGGGTCCCCCCAAAATCCATACCAGACCCCTGTCCGAGCACGCAGCCTGGCCGGTCAGAAAAGGGGGTGGGGACAAGAGAGCGCCCCCCTCCCGTACCAGGCCCGTGCCCTCAACATGGGGGGGGGGTGGGTGCTTTGCCCAAAGCACCTTGTCCCCATGTTGATGCGGACAAGGGCCTCTTCCCGACAACCCTGGCCGTTGGTTGTCGGGGTCTGAGGGTGGGGGGGCTTATCGGAATCCGGGAGCCCCCTTTAATTAGGGGGCCCCCAGATACTGGCCCCCCACCCTATGTGAATGAGTATGGGGTACGATGTACCCCTACCCATTCACCTGGTGAAAAAAGTGTAAATAAAAAACACAACACAAGTTTTTAAAATACTTTATTAGACAGCTCCGGGGGTCTTCTTCTTCGGTTCTTCTTGCCGGGCCTCCGCTATCTTCTTATAGCTCTTTAACTAGCGGTGGCCCGGTCTTGTGTCGCCGCCACCTTCTTCGCCTTCTTCGCCTTCTCCTTCTTCTTCCTTTCGATGTTGACAGGACGCTCTCTCTGGCCGTAATGGAAGAGACACGTTGTGCTGCGACTTATGTAGGGACAAGGGGCGGGGTCATTGGCTCATGTCACATGGTGACCCCGCCCCATATGATGTCACAGTCCCGGGGGATGCTGGGGAAAAGAAACATTTCTCCTCTCCCGATGCGGGCCGGCTCGGCTCTGGATCCCGCGACGGGGCTCGCAAGATTGACTCAATATCGCTGGCACCTACTGTATTTTTGGCTTTTTTGTTTTATATATATATATATATATATATATATATATATATATAAATATATATATTTTTTTTATGTTTTTTCTTTTTTTTACACTTTTATTATAACTTTGAACGTTCCAGCTTAGGGTCTCTCAAAATGTGATGGCCATCTCATCTTTCTAAACCCTGTGTGATAGTGTGCCCTAGGACTGTGTCGTGCTGCGCCCTATGCTAATACTCCACTAGTGTGTGGTAGCAACGGAAACAGTCCCAGATGCAGAGACCAGGTTGGTCAGGATAGGAGGGACAATATTTCAGGGACCTGCTGTAGCAAGACGGAGGTGCCTGAGTGCGCACGTGCGCACACGGGTAGTTGCACAACAAGCCAGACAGCGGCATGTGTGCGAGGGTGCGCGCCAGACATGCGCATGACCCTGCTTGGCGCCAATGGGCCTTCAAAAGGACAGCAGTTGCACAAGTGCAGTGCTGTTTGATCTGCAGTTAGTGAAACCTTAAAACCTGTACCTGCTTTCTGATCACCTGTATTGACCCGGCTCTGTTGACTTACCTGATATCTCCAACTCTGACCTTGGCTTGCCTGGACCCTGCTATAAGGACTTCCTTGTTGATATTCTGTTGCCGACCTCTGCCTTTTCATCTGACTCTGCTTCAGCTTACAGCCCTATCTGCCTGACTACCTGTGTTTGACCCGGCTTCTCTCACTCTGCTCCAGTCTGTACCTTCCAGCTTCCAGGTCGCTGACCTGCATCCACCTCAGCTGATACTGGCATCTGGACCTATCTGGTGTCTCATCGTCCATCCATCCGTGCCTACACCACAACACTCACAGGCACTCCTACCTCACTGCATTCATGAGTCTACTGTTTCCACTCCAGTGGCTCCTGAACCAGGGCTGTAAGAGGTCTTGTCACGTACCTGGTGGCTGAGCCCACTTATGCAGGGAGCAGCTCCTCGTATACCTCTGGCTCGAGAACCCCTGATAGAGCAGACAGGGGCTTGGGAGTGCAAAGGGGCACAAGTGCCTAACAGGTTACTGGTGCAGGGGCTGATCCGGACTTCAGGTGTGCTGCGAGGAGACCAGTTGTGGACTGGAGCAGGGACCCTGGAGGTGTACTGTAGTCCAGGAGAAGTAGGCTGGTAACTGAAGACTGCGGACAACAGGGAGGTATAGCAGCTTAGAAGGATCAGCAAGGAGGACCAGACTGACAGCTGGAGGCAGCAACAACTAGGAGGTGTCCTGTAGTCTGGAACACAAGCAGGTTTCAAGCAGGCTGGGTCATATACTGGCAGGCAGATATGGTACAGAAGCGGCAGGCAAAGCGTAGTCGTGTAGCAGGCAGGGTCGGTAACAGGCGGGCAGCAAAAGACCAAGAAGCAGGCAGAAGAGACATCAGGACAAGCTGGGATCGGAGACTTGTAGCAAGCAGGGAAGGTCAAAGACAAGCCGGGTAACAGGAATCAGGTTCAACAGGATGACAAGCAGCTAGGGGTCTCAGGAATGCTGTAGCCCAGACAGCAAGATGGCATGGTGGCAGTCTCCTTTAAATAGTGCTCTTGGTGGCAAAAACTGTCATACGGCCCGCGCGCTCCCACGCGCATGTGTTTGCGTGCGCCCACTGATGGGGACTCTGCGCACGGATCTTCTACTGGCAGCCAGATTGTTAGAACCTCTTCCTTGACATTGCCCCCCTCCAAGGGACAACCTCTGAATGCCCAATTGGACCATCTTACTTGGGTGTGCCTTCTTAAAGGCCAGGATCAGTCTCTGCATGGATATTGGATTCTGGCTTCCAAGAATTCTCTTCCGGGCCATACCCTTTCCACTTCACCAGCTACTGGACTTGATTACGTCTCTGCCTGCAATCCAGCATTGGCTCAACTTCAAATTCAACTTCCCCATCAATGAGTACTGGTTCAGGAGGACCGGTATTTCGGTCAACGAAGGGATCCGGGATAGTGGGTTCAAGTAGAGCTACGTGAAAAACCGAGTGAGTCCGGAATGATTCCGGTAGCTTCAATTCATAGGTCACACTGTTGATCTTCTTTTTCACAGGGAAGGGACCCACAAACTTAGGGCCCAAATTTTTGGAGGGACATGCTAGTTTTAGAA